>JANZLQ010000078.1:159163-198790 GCA_026212715.1 Elanus axillaris | reverse complement strand
TGAGGGCGGGAAGCTTGGGGGGGGAAATTGCCATTCAGCCATGTAAAGGTGCAGTGACTTATTTCTTTTACAAAGGGAGCTCTCAGGATTCATTTGTCAGCGTGCAGGTGTTCAGTGAGCATGGGAGGCGATGGAGGCAGGTCCTTTCACTACAGCAGCTTTGTCAAACACAGTCTCCACGCTATGCCAGTCCTTTTCAGTCAGCAGACGTTTAAACAAAAATACCCAGCAGCATAATCCATACTGTGAAGCTGCCGTAGTAAATAAGCAGGTGGGGATTGGCTTTCGAGAAAGGCCATGCTGTTCATTCTTACTTTGTTGTGCTAAATATGGAGAAGCAGAAATGGGGCACGAGGGAAAGGGAGACAGAGGCAGAGATCGAGTTTGACTGATTTTTCACCGGAGTATAATTTAAGAGGCATATTTAGAAACTCAGCAATATTACTTTGGGGAGAACTTCAACTGCTCCATGCTGCCGTTAACTTGGTATTTCATTCAGTGCAACAGCTGTGCACCAGATGCTGCACGTTGCAAGAAATATAATTTTCATCTCAACCACTTGCTTTCAGAGCGACACAGCTTTGTCGACTGAGGCAAGTGTAATTTCTCTGACAGCCTCCTAGAAAGAAAAGAAAACCATCTGTTTTGTATCGGAGCTGCTACGGGTGGGGGACTGTTGGGGGTGGCAGGGAGGAGAGGAAAGGGAACTTCTGGATACAGGGGGTTGGCGAAGAGGGAGAAGAGAAACCCCTCAGAAAATGGCGACGTTGCTTGTGCAGTATTGTACTGCCTGGTGTGGTGGCTGGCTTCGGTATAGCAGCAGAGCTTTGTTTGAAATGGCAGCCTTGCTTTACCAGAGCTGTGCTTAATGTGAATAAAATCACTAATTAATCATATGCTTACTTGGAAAGAGTCAGCCAAGAGCCACAGTTTGGTAACTAAACATTTCTGCATCCTGCACCTCCCTCGTGAAATGCTCAGCTTTCACCCTACTGTCATGGAGAGGTGACAGTTTCTGGTGGCAGGGAGCATTTTGATAGCCTGTACAGTGGGGCTGTGCCTATGCATTGGGCCCTGAGGTGGCTGCAGCTGGGGCCTGATTTAAGCTTCTCCCTCTGTGGAGCAGAGCCCAGTTAGGACACATCTGCACTGCAGGGGCTTGTGGTGGCATCTAACGCCAAGCTGGTACATCCACGTGATGCAGCATCACCCTGTGACAGTAACTCATGTCCTAGAAGTTCATGTCCTATGTGTTCACCGCAGCACTACACGTAAGGTAGCAAGTGCTTTCCTTCAACAAGCCCAGGTAGCAGCAGATAAGATCGCCACACTACACTCCATGTTGGGTGCTGATGTACTCATGTGCTCTGTGTTCCCCTGCTTTCCCACCTCAGGATCACGTGAGAGAGGGTCGACAGGGTCTGAGGGTGTGGTGTTCTTACCCAAAGGAAGAGAATCTCACTGCAAAGTGCTTAGAGTAGAAAAAGATCACGTGAGCAAGGCGTATTTTTCATGAGGAACCCGCGGCCAGATTTACCAAAGCATTCATCAGGAACAACAAATAGATTTTCAGTACTGTCTCTGGGGCTAAAAATCTAGTCCCAGCCTTTCTGAGAGTTCTGGCCGGGCCAGTGTCAAAGGGAACCAGAGGTACAGCGATTATTAGTGCAAGGTAGCTCACAACCATAAAGGTTAAATGCTGGAGGTTAAAGTTGAGGGAACCCTGCCATTACTGAATGCTAAAGGTGCTGTAGTTCTTGGTACCTTAGGTATTTATGGTACTTAAGTCAGTTGTCTTTTTTAGTGCCTGCCTGGTCTAAAAACAATCAAAAGAAACATATGAGGCATGAAAAAGATTCAGCATCTGTATACAGCCATGCACAAGCAGCTAGGCACAAACATCTTAACCTGCCTCAAACTGACATCTGTTACATCTACTGTAGCACGTCAACATCATCCATGAATAACCTCGCTGCAAAATGTGCCTGACACCTGAGGTTCCACAGTATAAGGATGATTTACTGCGAGAGGATTCGGTGGGCTTTTCTTTCTAAGGGAAAGAGAAGCAAGATAATAAATAACAAGATGTTGCATGCTTTTCAAACTGAGGGAAGGCACTACTGTATACTATAAAGTTATTACAGTGAATTGGCATCTGACTTCAATTTCTCTTTCTTTAAAAAGAAAAAAAAATTAAAATCCATTAAAATCCATTAAAATGGATTTTTTAATCCATTAAAAAAAAATAATAATCACCCCCCCCCCAAAACCCCAAACCTGAAAAACCTATTCAGTCTTTATATTTGGAAGAGGAGTGCTCATATCATAGAAAGACCTATCAGTTCCCTAGGAAGGCTTTTCCTTCTCCCACTCGGACCACCTCATGAACCTGAATGGCCTTCGGATTAAGCTCAGTGAGAGGGAACACGTCAGCACCGCAGCACCAGCTTCCCTCTGTTGGACATTCAGGCTCCTCTGACTCCTCATACTGCAAGAAGGTCTCAGAGCCTTGGCTGGTGTCCATGACTACTACCATAATCAAACCATGACTGATGGAGATGGTGTAGGAAACGGCTGTCTAGGTCGTGCTATTTAAATTTTCCCAGCAAACTTCAGTATTTTGGTTTGCTTTGAAAGTAGAGGTATCTGCTTTGTAATCATTGTGCATCCGCTGCACAGAAATCCAGGTCTGACCAGCAAGATGGCAACATCCCAATTAACTCCTAGGGCTAAAGTCTTGTAAATTTACTTTGGCTGAGTAATCTCTAACTCAGATTAAAGCGGGTGAAACTGGTATGACGTCTTGTAGAGGAAAGCAAGCAAAGCAGGCTTTAGCCCTTGAGTGTTAAAGAAAGTGATTTAGGTATGAGAAGGTAGGAGTTGTGTTTCGGGACTGTTGGCACTCTCCAGAGCATTGTGTGGGCAGTGGCCAGACCCAGATGATTCAGGAGAAGGAGAGCGAGCTCTGCAGGAGGCATCTGTAAGGTGATGTGCTGCATTGCGCACACAGTTGTTTGCAGCTGGATCTCTAAATGCTGAACTTTGAAGCACAAGGTTTAATATCCCCTCCAAACATTTTGGACCTCTTACCTTTCTCTCCAAAGGAAACAAAGCCAAGCTTTAAAGGTTCTTCCCATTTTTTCTGGGCCTTTAATCATTGTTATCACCCCTCTTGGAGCTTCTTTCTACCCCTTGAGAGGAGTAGCACTGGACACTGCATTTGAACTTAGGTTGTAATATTACACAATAGTACTGTGTCTCCCGTCTCGTTCGTCTCTCTTCACACATCTTCTGGGCACTCACATGCATTCTTCAGACTGCCTTGTGGATTACACTTCAGTTTTTCTTGCCCTCAGTTAATTCCTAGAAAGAAATAAGAGGCAGCAGAACAGGCCAACTTCATAAATCTTTATCTAATACTAGCACGTCATTAGGCCTGTGAGTAAAGTCTCCATCTGTTCCCAAAGAAACCACAGCATTTTCTACACTGTGTCAGCATCTACTATAATATTTCCGCTCTCAGAGATTTCTTGAGTTTTCTCCAAAGGTTCCATATGTCTGCCTCTTCGTTTCTCTCTCTCTCCAAAGAAAAGCAAGGAAAATATGCAACATGCAAACAAAAACTAGAATGGCAGCAGCCCCTTCAGGAAGCTGTGCCCCATGCATCATGGGCCAAAACTGACCCATTGTGGGAAAGAGGCCTAAAATAAGAGCAGACTACTACTTTCCTCAAAGGAATGTGGTGCAGGAATAAACAAGGGCAGCATGGCAGCTTCCAGCACTAGTCTTTACTCTGTCTTTGTCCTTTTCAAGCAACTGTTTCCTCCTAGCAATCTGGCATATTAACATCTGTCGTGGCCTAGATAGATTTCAGGTTATATTTCACCTGGTAAGTGTGTGGGGACTCCAGGGGACTTAAGGGTCACCAGTTCTTGCAAGCCTGGCTCAAGCAAAACTCACCTCGAAGCTCCTGTGTGTTTTGTCTCAGCACAGATTGAAAGGCTTACAAACCATTATAGGTTACTTTGCTGCTCTGACTGTTGCTAATATGATTATGTACTAAAGGGTTTAAATGAGAATTGTTTATTTGGCTAGGAAAGAAAAGGGGATGGAGGGGGTGTGTGGGAGAAACACATTTGAAACATTTTTGAAAATGCCAACTGGCTTTGCTTTGTTTGGAGCTGGTCAAGCAGAACAGTGGCACTGAGCGGCTAATCAGCGGCTCCTACTCCTCCAGAGAACAGTCAGCTCCCTTCACACTTGGCACCAGCGCAGCTCAGCTGAATACCCTTGTGTTTGCTTATTCTCTTGGCAGAAGTGAAAGAGTACGAGCCCCCGTTCGGCTCTAAAGTGCGAGAACACCCCTGTGTGGAAAGCATGAAGGACAATGTCCTAAGAGACAGAGGGAGACCTGAGATCCCCAGCTCCTGGCTTAACCATCAGGTAAGAGCACCACATGTGAGCAGCAGGGAGCTGCACTACACATTTAGCTGCAGCTTGGAGCCTGAGCCTTAACGCAGTGTCCTGCCCGACAGGCTGGACCTCTCTTTTGCACGGATTAGAGTTCTGTCACTTGGTGACACCAATGCTGCCGTGGTTCAGACACCACAGTGCTCTGCACCATGCCTACCCCAAAGCCCTGGGATTTCTGCTGCCCACAAGTGTAATCTAGAAGTCATCAAAACAAAAATATTGGAAACCTGAGATCCGACAGTCATTCAGACAGCCACAGAATAATTAGGGCCTTAAAGCACACTGTGTACAGGCTCTGAAAGGTCAAAGAGAACAACTTCGCACATGGGCCCCTTCAGCAGAGAAAACAAATCTCAGTACTTTATCATGGAGACCAGTCATAGTTGTATCCCAGCTGTTGACAGGTTTAAGAAAATAGGAAATGAGTCTTCAGCAAGCCAGTCTGGTTTTATTCAGGTTGCGCATTAGCAGTCTGTTTCCCTTGCATGTCGTGAAGCACTCTGTCAAGCTTTCCCCATTCATGGACACCACAGTTGCACTTCCTAGGCGATAGTAGATTTCTCAGTAGATGAAACTCAATGGAAACAAGCCAAAGGCATGCATTTCTTCACCTTTGCTCTGAGCAGTTTTATCAGTAGAGATAAAATGAGAATGGTATCAGAGACCAAGTGAGGCTTGGTCGTTCCACTGTCAATGAAATATGTTGAGTGGTTTTTACAGACAAAAGGAAAGTATTGTGAACATGTGTAAAAGCCCAGGCAACCAAGACCAGCTAGTATTTCCATCAGGAGCAATGTAACAACACTCCCTTTTTCATTCCAGTGGAGATGTTAAAATCACAGTCTAACACCTACTTAGGAAAGGCCAAGTGAGTGGCCAAAATCAATCATCTTTCCAACCAAGAACAACGCATCTGATGACTATGGCAGAGTGCAGCACCTTCCTGGACCACAGGGTCCTTAAGTAGTCATCTGTGATGAGTAGGGCTACTGAGGAGGGGTGCTTCAACTGGGGAGGCAAGCTGTATTTTGAGGGACGCTTGGTTATCTGATATAACGAGTACTAAAAACCCCTTAACATTTCTAGGGGCCACAGATGTAATCATCTTCTAAATGACAAGTTGAGCTGGAAAGTAGGGATTATACTAATGTTCCTCTTTCTGGAAAAGAACTGTTTGCAGAAATTTTATAAAAATTGTGGATGACCTGGTGAAAGGAATCATGAGGTGACTGCAGTTGTTTGTTTTCCATGAAGCCAAAATGAAGCCCAAACTGGTAACACCTATGTGGTACTTTAGAAGAGCCCAATTAACAACGTAGAAAAGAATCCTGAGCCAGGTCATTTGGGAGGTAAAAATTAAATAGTAGAAAATGCTTAAAATTAGGGATAGTGGGAGAACATTTCTCGGGATATTCAAAAGACATGGTCTCATGTGTGAAAGAAATGAAAGTAAAGAAGGGTAGAGAACTGATTAAGTAAACAGAAGAACAACAGGAAGATCTGTGGTCAGCAAACTTGAGGATAATCAGTTTTCTCAAGAGCAAAAGGAAATCTAACTTAGTACCAATCTGTTGCTGTTATGAAGGAAAGATACTGCTTATGCTAATGCAAAAAGCAGACACGGTCAGCAAATATTTCTGTTCTGCATTTGGGAAGAGTCAGATGATGTACATGTAATAGAAGGTGACGAAAGCTCCCAAAAAGCAAAAGTCATTGGCACTGAAAGCAGGCCTGGGGCAGTGCTAGGTGTCCCTGAGACTTGTCTGCCTTCAGAACAGGGCTAGTCCTGCGGGCGCCGCAGCAGAGCACTGCACTACGTGGCAGCAGAAATGGGCAGTACCGCCGGTTACGTCTTGGAGAAGGGTGTCCAGGAGCTTGTTTCATGCACAGCCGGGCATAGAGGCAAGGGCGTAGCCAGCCCATAGCCAGCATGCCCAGGGCGCCTGGGCAAGGAAGCCCTGGGCTCGGGATCCCGCGGTGCTCAGGCATGGGGCAGGCCCACGGCTGCTCTCGTGGCAGCAAGCCTGAGCGTGCGGAGGGCTGCAGCTCGAGGTGCTGGCGTGGAGCTGTGAGATACACTGAATTTTGTCACCTGGGTTTACGTAGCAAGTAGAATGATCGCAGATTTGGACCTACGCGTCCTGCATTCGACTTCAGGGATTTCTTCCCTGTGTGAGACCCAGAGCTCAGTCTGGCCCCAGTACAGGTCAGCCCACCGACTGGGAGGACCACGCGTCTGCGCTTGTGGGTCGCCGGGACGGGCACAGCCAGCTCCAGCAGGGTTCGGCTAAGAGTCTAAGGCAGGAAATGGAGGCCTGATGACACACGCACAGGACATTTAATGAAGGTGGATTTAATTCCCCTCATCTGAATCCCTCCAGCATTTCACATTGTGCTATCTAAAATGCAGTGATGCATCAGCTTCCGTGGGGCTGTGACAGTTTGCAGCAGCTGAGGATCTGCTTTGAACTCTACAGAAGTTGCTCTTACTGTTAACAGCTCTTCCATATTCATTTCCTTCCTCTGCAGTCGTGTTTTTGTAATGAACTCATTATTCATCGTGATAAAATTCCGGAATGGATTTACATATTACAATTTTCCCCCCCTAATGAGATTTGTTGCACTATTGATTTCAAGTTAATGTTTAATATTTAATTTAATTTACTGCTTGTAATTTCAATGCCAGCAGAAAAGTAGTGTTATTTGTATACAGACAATAAGATTCTGCTATTAACATTGACATCAGTCAACATCACCAATTAGGTAAATTATGCAATTAATGCAGTGTTGTGAAATGTTATTTTTTTAAATAAGAAGTTTAAGATAAATCCTACTTAATGGGCTTTTAGTGTCATAAAGCAAAGCACACAATTTCCTGGCGAATACCTCATGTTTATAAAATGCATTACAGAGATGCAACTGTTTTTTTCTCCTGTAAACATGTGCATCAGCGTTGAAACAAAGATTAAATAGTTACATCTGTGAGTGACATGTTTAAGTGTTTGTGGGACTGTGGCCCATATTTGCACATAGATTTAGTTCGTCTGCAAGGAATCCATAAAGGGCTGATGTAGGGCCTCATATTGCTGGCAGTCAGAGTTTTGATCGAAAAACCCAAACAGAATTCAGGCATGCAAAGGCACGGGTTGAGCAGGAAGCCATGTTATCCAAGAATTCTGATCATTTTTCTTGAAAAAATAACAAACCCTACTTGATTCTATAGTTCAAAGCATCATTTTTCTTGTTATAAAGTATCAGAACATATGCCCAGAAATGACAGTACCAATTAAAGTGCTGAAAATATTGTAGCAGGGTTTCTTTTAAAAAAAAGAAAAAGAAGAGCATGCCCCCCGACAGTAGCAGCAGAGCCCATGAAGCACCTCCAGGACCCACATGAGTAACCCCCTGAACTTCAGCGGGCACTAAAGCAACTCACGCGTGGGCTTTGGCGGTGAGTGGCCCCATCACGGCAGCTCTCTCTGTGCTCTCTGCAGGGCATCCAGATGGTGTGCGAAACTCTTATTGAGTGCTGGGACCACGACCCCGAGGCCCGGCTTACGGCACAGTGTGTGGCAGAGCGTTTTAGCGAGCTCAAGCACCACGACAAGCTCTCGGGAAGAAGCTGTTCGGAGGAGAAGATCCCCGAAGACGGCTCTGTGACCACCGCCAAGTAGCGTGCACCCGAGAGCTCCGAAATGGAAGAAAGCCGCTCCTAGACGCATTCACCTTGGCAAAGGAAGAAGTCTCGATCAGTGCCTTGACTTGCTTCCTGGAGGACTGAGGCTGTCACTACTCCCTTTAGGCTCCAGCTCTGGACAGGGAGATGTGTTCATGGGAATTAAAAGCCAGGGAGTAGGTGTCATACCCTAGCATTGGCTGCCAGCATCATGTCAGAGGAGGAGCTATGTATGTTAGCACTTCCTCAGGAAATGAGATTTGAAAATAGCCAATAACATTATGCACTTTATTAATGCCTGTATATGACTATGAAATTGCTATTTTATATATATATATATATGCATATATATATATATATATATAATGTGTGTGTATGTGTATATGTATCTATCTATGTATCTATAAACAGCCATGCTCTGAAAAAGAGTTTAAAAAAAAAACCCCAGTGCTTCCAGGAAATTACCGGTGCATGAGAGATTCATCCCCCTTAGGGAAGGAGCCTGGGGAGACTGGCATAGCACGACACCAGCAATTGTGCACTAAGCACTCTGCCAAAAAGATAGGAATAATACGCAATAAGAAGGTGGCTTTCAAAGCATGTGCTGTAACCAACCCCGCTGTGGCTTGGCAGTTCACAGTTGCAGGAGCAGTCTCACAGCAGACGGGCCAATTCGGCTTTGCCGTTGTACTTACGCAGTCCTGTCTGCAGCACAGTTTGGAAGGTTCAGGGATGCCTTTGCCGTCTCCTCTTATCCCCGACATAACCTCACAGTGTCCCAGAACAGGAGTGCGAGGAGGCTTGGTCCCTGCTACACGTGTGTTTCAATACAGAGGTCATTAACGTTATATGTTTATTGCTTTGAATTCATGCTGCTTGCAAGCAGGTTGCGAAGTATCAGCAGGATGAGTTTTCCCCTCCTCCCATCCCCACCCCCAAACCATACAAAACAAGACAGGGCCAGCAACAGTCCAAGCAGATGTTTTATATTTGCTGTGCATTCTGAGTGCAGGCAGTACTAGTTTTCTGTCTTCCTTTTACCTTGACTGTGTTGCTGTAAGAACAAACATTTTTTTCCCCTGTATAGCATGTCTAATTGCTTGACATGCCACAGTTTGACTGTGTTCCACACTTCCTAGAGAAAAGTAAGAAACAACAGCTGGTGCCTTTATTTTTGCAAAAGGACCTCGGAGGTGAGGGAAAGCTCAGTAGCATTAGGTTAACGGCATATCCTGCCATCAGCACTGCTCGCATATAGGGCTGCCCTCAGCAAGTCAGCAATTAACCGAAAAAAAACCCAAACCAAGAAAGATGATTTATGCCAAAAGGACCCCTCAGACATTGCTTACATTCTTTCAGTTCTCCAAAATGTTTAAGACAGTTGACATCACATTGGGCCTATATAAATGACAGCAATGTGTTTAACAAGTGCTAACAATTTTGTCTTCAGTTTTGCAGTGAATTTTTCCACTATTTTTCTTCCCCACGGCACGTGAGCGGGCCTTGGAAATTAGAAATTCAGCAAGCACAAACCAGTCCTGTACAGATGTATCTGGTGCAATTTATTAAACACCTTTGACAGATAAACATCGATATTTCTCTAGAAGGCGTTGCTGTGTACGTCAATAGGAGTCATGCTTATTCAAATAGGAGTTAAGATTTATGATGACAAATATTTTATTTGAAATGGTTTTCTATCTGCTTTTTTATTTTTTTCATTTTAACCAAACTGCTCAGAAGTATTTAAACAGAGTGGGGCAAAACCTCAACAACTATAGTGGAATTCAGAGGCTACTATGCCAAATTTTATAGGGGGGGGGATTTGTTTTCTGTAAAAAAAAGGAAAGTGGGCAGTGGGAGCGGGAGCTGAGGAGCTGCGGGCAGTGGGAGCGGGAGCGGCGGGAGCGGGAGCAGGAGCGGGGGGAGCGGGAGCTGAAGGTTAAGGAATGGCATCCGGTAATTTCTGACAATACTGACATTTTTATGGGTTTGGTTTTTTGGTTGCTTTTTGTTGGTTTTTTTTTTTTTTTACTACTACATGTAAAGGAAAATTTTTATTCTTCTAAGGAATATTTCACCTGTACATCATGTATGAAATAAGAATGTGAACAATATATACTCTTGTATATCAAAAGTTTCAAGCACTTAACTTGCTTTGTAAACAGTTTCGGGGGGTTTTTGGTTTGTTTTGTATAAAACAAATGTTTATTGAAGCAAATAAAGTAACACCCATTCAAGTTTGTCTTTCCTCTCTGGAGCATCCAGAAGAGGGAGAGGGTTCTTCCTCAATGAACCCTATCCTAAAATGATTCAGGCCCATTCCTGCCCACCGGAGGCCCAAATGTCATGCTCAGTGTGCCCTATGGTCTTTGCATGTATCCTGCTTTGCTAATGACTCCTTCCCCCAGCCTCCATCCTGCCCTTCAGCAGAACAGCACTAGCAGATCCCCAAACTTGCTGGGCCGTCAGCCCCTGAGGTGTGAAACCTTCACTCATCTCCGGGGAGGGAAGGGAGGAGAGGGTTCACAGCTGACCCTCTCGTATTTTTAGGTTGCACAGTTTTCAGTGTAGATGTGGCACTTAGGGACATGGTGAAGTGGTGAACTTGGCAGTGTTATGTTAGTGTCTGGACCTGATGATCTTAAAGGTCTTTTTGCAACCTAAATGATTCTGTGATTCTATGATAAGGCTATAGTTAAACCTCAGTCATTTTGATGCAGGTATTAAAGTGAGCCAGAATACAGCCCACTAAATCTGTGTCTCTGAGAAGTGTGTGATTAATGTGCTTGTGCCTTACAGCTACTGCTCTCCACTCAGCGCTTTCACCGTTTTAAGCTGATACCCTTCCCATGGAAGACATGAAGAATACAAGCACCTCATAAACAAAGAGTGAGATACCTCCTTCTCTGTCCCCTCAAATTGCCTTGAGTGTGACTTAGGTTGAATCTAAGCCTTTACACAGGGTGCAGTCCACCCATGCCTGTTGTAGGTATCTGAGAGTCTCCAGGCATCATCAGTTTTTTTCAGGGATGGTATTTTGGTACCAAAACCTCCACCAGAGCTCATGCTTGGCTGCGTTGAATATCTCCCTTTGAACCTTCAAGTGGAGATTCCCCAAACAGGCACCCAGGTGTCTTTGTTCATGAGTCAAACAAACAGAAATGCGGAATAACTGACTCTGGCAGGAACCTCGGGTCCAGGCACTGTGCTTGCTGGTCATCTGGTCCAGGCTCCTGTTCCAAACAGGCAGCTTAGATCAGGTTGCTCACGACCTTGTTGAATTTTGAGTATGTTCAATGCTAACAATTTCACAGCCTCTCTGGGCACCTGGTGCACCAAAGCAAGCACCATACGTAGCCCACGCCAGGTGTGGTGCAAAGCACAGCAGCCACATCCAGGCTAAAATTGGCAAAACGGGGGCTTTGTGAAGAAGGCCCTGCCTAGATGCCCCCTCAAGCAGATGGCTGCAGGTGACCAGCTCTTCCTTCAAGCCAGCTACCCTCTGCCCCACACTACCAGCCGATAACTTAGGCTGCACAGTGAAGATGCTCTGCGGCCAGCTGAAACCAGCTGCCTGGGGACACCAGCGAGGGGGCGGCAGGACAAGACCCCCGCCAGCGGCACGGCAGCGCTGCCAGCATCAGCCTTGCTGTAGTTGATCTGACGTTGCGGGAGGGTGGGATTGCTACGGCCTCCCCCTCCCCAGCAAGCAGTAGTGACGCAGCCTTCCCATTTCTCCTGTTGCTTCACCAAAGGCCAGGTACAAAACAGTTCTCGGCTTCCCTATGGACATGCAAAGCTTCACTGCCCACATCCCTGTGGTTTCCAGCAGCGACCTGGCAAGCCCTAGGCAAGGCTAGCATCGCTGTGGTCAGCCCCGGCGTTGGCTCATGCGCAGGCGGCAGTGGCCACCCCTTACCAGTCCCCACTGCTGGCCACATACTGGCAAAAAGTTCTTCAAGCCCTGACACCCTGTTTACGCTGGCTCAAAGTCAGTCCTTTTGGCTTAACAAGGCAAACAAATGCTGCAAACCCAAATATAAAGTGTATTAACAAAATTTAGCAGGCAAACTCCACAGACCTTTCAGTCTTGAAGTTCACAATGTCCTTGAAATAAGAAGTACACTATATCCTTCTAATATTTTTTTTCAATTAAGGCTTTTGCCCACCTTTCTTAACCTAAATACGGTATTCAACATCCTTCTGTAAGCAGCTCTTAATTAGCATGTCAATCAGCATTTTTATCACCAGGGTACACAGCAAGGAGGCTCCAGCTGTGCAATGCAGAAGGCATTGGGTTTACTACTTGGGTTTACTACTGAGCCATCCAATGGTCTAAACTAGATGCCAAAATTTCCCAGCGCAGCCTGCCTCTGTGTTACCAGTTCACATAATTCCCAGCACAATGGGGATTTCACCCCCTTCCAGGATATGCCCAACTGCTACTGGAATAAACTTGAACGATAAAAGAAGAAAAAATCATGACCCATTACGGAGAGGGGAAGGGGGAGAAAAAGAAAGGCATTAAGACATTGTTATTCTGAATGCTCCTGGAAAAAAAAACTGGGCCACATGTAGAGCACCTGCAATATTGTCCTCTTGTCAAGCCAGCTGTGCTGAGACCCAAGGGCTTCCTTTGCTTCCAGAGGAACACTGATTAATTTATTTCCTGATCCTTAGCTCTTTCTTTCTCTCCTGCTTGCTTGGGGTTGGGGTGTGCTTTTTTGGCATTATGTTTTTAATAAAATGCTGCCTGTGGCAATTTTTCCCTCTGGCCACAAAGAAGATGGAGTGAATTGTGTTCCAGACAGTCTGCTTGTTCCTGAATGTAGTTTGGCTGCGTTCGTGCGGCTTGTTACTTGGCAAACATTCATGCAAGTGGGTGCACACCATGTGCCTGTTCCATGGCTCTTGCTGGGGCAGGTGCCAAAAATTCCAGTCTCATCCTGGGTCGGTGTAAGCGATGCACCTCACTGCAGGATTTTGGTGCTTGGGTTTGGTGGGTTTTTTTTCAGGTGCCTGTGCCCTACTGGGTTATGTTTCCCAGCATGACCCACAAGACCCAGTTGGCCTGAGCCGATGGTGTCTCAGCCTGGCTGGCCAGATCCCGTTTCCTCACCGCGCCTCGACCGACTGGCAGCTCTCACCTATTTTTGACCTCTGGCAGCTGAAAGGCCTTGCTCATGGGCAGAAAGCTGAGGAGAAAATCAGTGGTTTGTTGAAATCCAGCCAAATTGCGAGGCTCCTGGGAGGACTGGGTCCAGGAAATAGATTTAGAACTCTTGACTAATGAATGAATGCTTTGAGCACCATCTAATCACTTCATGAAGAGGCAAAGGCAAAAGGCAGCTCATAAATTATCTGCTGTGCATTATTTTCTTAGTCATAATGGTGATAAACCAATCTCTTCAGACAGGTGCATTTACGTAGTTAAATTCTTAAAAAAATGAAATGGTCACCCAATCAAGCCAGCATGATTAAACTCCCACTGCTGAAATGTCTGGGTCACAAACATGCTGCCATGTGAAAGCAGGTAGAACAAAGATCCCTGGCATTTCTTCCCAGGTTAGCTGTCTCCTGTGTGCCACAGGAGGGACCACTCAGAGCTGAAAACTCCCCCTCTTCCTCCTCCATTGCAGCAAGGCTTTCCTGTGGAAGAAGAACCAAAGAGCCAGTCATTTTTTCACCCATTCGTGGCTTCAAGCCCAGGCCACCGCCTTCCCTCCCTGCTGCCTCCCTCCTCCTGCCAGGCACCTCTGGCTTTGGATCGGGGTGCTGGTCTTGCTCTCATCAAAGCAACTCATTGTATTTGTGTTTCAGAACAAGACCTGCATCAGATATTGGGGTTTAAGTGTTGAGCTCAGCCCTGCTTGACCTCCCGATGGGAGGAGAGGGCTGCAGGACGTGTTACCAGAGCTCTATGGTGAGCTACAGACGTGGAGCTCCTGCCCTGACAAAGCCCAAACCTGGCGCTTCCCATCTCTCAAAAAGAGCTCCAGATACAGATTTCCTTCTCTTAGAAATATGCCCGGGTCCTCATGCTTCAATCTTGCTGGAGATGACTTAAGGTTAGAAAATGTTTTATGGACGATATTGATTGCATCTAATTCCTGCTTTCGCTTGAAGGTGAAAACTGTCTCTCTCGTTCTCTAGCAGAAGTCAGGATAAACTTCTCCCGAGATAAACATCTGTCTGTCTGTGACTGCAAATGTTTGGCTCTTAAAGGCTGGTCTTTATCTACTGACTTCCTTATACATGTATGTGAATGAATGCTGAGGGGATCTCTGCACTCATCTGGCAAGGCTGCCTATGCTATGACTACCCAGTAAAATAAGATTATAAAAGTATTGATATTAAATTGGGAATACATCATTTGGGAATGTATAAAAAAAAAAAGCCTCCCCAGACTCAGAAGTGCCAAGGGTTGTTGCCTCAGAGATTGAGATGAAAGTGCAAGGCCTACTTTGGGCTCTTTCAGTGCATCATTGCAACAATTGCTTGAAAATATTTTAAAGTAAACCACTGTTTTTTGAAAGAGCAAAGCCTTTTATGCAGAGTTATGCAGAGAATGCCTGGAGTGACAACAACAGCGTTTCATCTTTCATCCAACAAAACCGAACTAAAGGCTGTCAGAGGAAGGCTCCAGTAAAAGGAAACGCAAAGCCCGTCTGCTCACACCACCAAGAAAAACAGCTACACGGTGCTGCCACCAAGGAGAATTATAACTGGCAGCACCTGGGTTAACAGACAGCGTATTCAGGAGCAGCCCATCCATAAGAGAGACACTTAGAAAATGAAAGATGGTAACTGCTGATACTTGAATCCAGCCTTATTTCTGGAAAGGTGAGATTTCCTTCTTTGGTGAAATTAAAGCCAGGGTACCGATTCCCTTCAACCAAGATACTCGCTTTCCATAAGTGATCCGGTGCTCCTGGAGGCAGAAGAAAGTAGGCCATACCTTTAATTAGCTAAAAGGTTTTGAACAGGACATAAATCTCATACCAAGACTTCTAATTTTCCAGTTGTTAAGCCCTTTTACACAGACTTGCTCATTTACTTTGGCTACAACCCCTTTTGCTCGTCTAATCCCCATGTGAGAAGTAGAAGCAGTATTTCTGTGACATAACAATGTCACCGACACTTCAGCCTCACCACTGAGGAGGAGTTTGCAGAAGAAACTTGCAGGGGATTAGACTGAAATTTTTCTTGTAATGCTTTGAATGGCATAGCAAAATGCTCCCGTGTTTTAAGGCATTAAGAGCATCTCCCATTAAGCAGCAGGTTGTTTAGCCTGAGTACTTCTGGAAAGGACATGTAAGCCTTATTAAATAAGGGGGAAAAAAAATAAAGCCATTTCATTTTAATGTAGGAATGTTAACATTAATTTGCTTGTCTTGAAATAATTTCTGGAATGGTTGCTTTAAGAACCTAATCTTAACAAAGCCATAGGAAATGGAAGAAAGAATTTAAATTAACTTACTTCATCCATTTGTAAATTGTTTAGGTTAATCACAGTAAACCAAACAGGATTCAGCCATACTTAAACACAGCCTTTGCCCAAGTATAAACTGTTTATTATATCCATGACACACAACCAGACAAAATTCATTCCTGATCTGGGGAAGAGGCTAATTTAGTTTTATTAGCTCTAGAGGAAAACATTTTGGCAGAAGAAGGTTCACTTTTCAATGAAAAACATTCTCAGAAAAACTCTCCTGAGAGTGAGCAAGCGATGCAGCAGAGTCTCACCATCTTCACCACATCAGCAGCTTGGCCTAAAGTTGGCTCCTGTGGCAGGGCAGGTCCTTCCCGGCGGGAGCGGGGCTGCGGAGGGAGCCACGGGGGAGCCTGAGCACGGGCCCCGAACCGGGAGACAGCCGAAGCTTGGAGAGATGATGCCTACTCCGTGGGTTTTCAGGGGCTCAAGACCATCGTTTCACTCTGCTGTAATACTGCTGAGGTCAACAGGTTTGACTTCGGTGATTTGACCTATGATGTCTATGAATTACAGGCAGATTTTTAGTATGGACAATGTGCTTTTCCCACCAACACATGGAGCGTGCTCACGGAGACTAGCTTAAAGACTGATTTTTCTTTTCTTTACATGTCTTCACATTAGTGCTAATGATACAAAATATTTGGTGCAAAAATCCTAGCAAAAATACAATGGATTTTTTACAAGGAAATTTTTGCCTTTCAACTTTCCAGTGAGCATTTTGGCAGTCCTTGGTGAGTCTTGATTGCCACAAGGGCTGGCTAGGCTGGAGCTCTGTACTTTTGCACTACTTGCCCTGATGTGCAAAATCAATCCTATTAACTTCGAGAAGAGATAGAAATTTATTTCATGGACAAAGGCACAAAATAAGCCTTGGATACAGGGTCAAACAGGTCAAATGATGATCATCTTTTTTCATCTCCTTTTCTATACGTGCAGCCAATGCATTAGCCATTGGAATGCAGGAATGCTATAAAGCGAATGACTCCTGTTGCCTGCATAGCAACACATTTCTTGCTTGAGCTACCCATCTTGGCAATAAGACAATTATTAACTTGAGGATGTTAAATGTTCTGATGAATAACTTGTGTATGCTTGTGGCTCCATTTTGCTATACTTTATGGTAAGAATTGCATTTTTAAATAACTGCTTTTATTGTCTTCCAAGAGTAATTAAAATGAAATTACAGGTATTGTGAGCTGCGCGTAATGTTTTTATTATGACAATAATTATGGGGGAAGGGCTCTTAATCAGGCAGGGGGGAGGAGCTCTTTTTTTTTTTTAACATCTTACACAAATATCTCCTACATGATTGCCTCATCAGGCTCAATACTCTGGGACCAGAGCAATGTCTTTGTCTTCCAGTTCTAAAGAAACACAGCAAACTAAATACTGAGGGGTTATTTTATGATGAAAAACATTAAAAAAAAACCCAAAACAATCAAACCCAGAAAAGAAATCTCTTTAGGATGAACTACACAACTGAAAGAAGGGTGGCTGAAAAGGCCAATGTTCAGTACTTGTTTGGTTCCAACAATCAGACAATTAAAGATTAAGTAAGTCTCAGGCTAGCATGGGATAAGAAAAGGGTGAAAAACACTTAATATATTGTATTGTTTCAGCCTGACTGATCTGGATGAAACTCATCCTCACAATCTCAGATCCATTCATGCTTGTCTTTGACTACTCTGGCTCTCGTGCATAAGACGGGAGCACATGGCTGGCTCCCAATCCAAGCACACATCCCAGCCACATTGGGGCTCTGTATCAAGGCAAGACTTTGATGCCCCCCCCCTCCTCCCTTTCCAGACCTCTGCTTCCCCGCAGAGTCAGCACCCAGGCATGTGGCCCCGCGAGGCCTTTCAGCACCTCCGGCCTCAGCTCCATCCACAGCCAACCTGAGGTTCAACTACTTGAGGAGCAAATTCTCCAAGCTGCAACACGCCCCAGTGAGGATTTTCTGCAGTCATGCAGTTTGCTCCCGTGTTGCCACAGGGGCAGAGGTGGTACTTCCCATTTGAAAGGGAGCAAGAGGAGCCGGGGAACCCGTTCAGTTCCCTGCATCTCAGGAAATTACAAGGGGTGGGAAGAATCAAACTATTTGAAGGCAACTGGAAAACAGTGAGAAGAGGGCAGGAGTCAACAAGGATTCATCGTGATTTCTTTTTCCTACAGAGCAGTAGCTCTTGTAAAATTGAGAGGATACAGTAAACATGTCTTGAGCTTAGAAAGGCTTTTGACATCACCTCAAGTGATATTCCTGTTAGCAAATTAGAGTAATGTTGTCTGAATTCAAGTACAGAGTGAGTGCAAAGCTGGCTTGAAAGATATAATAGTTACTATGTAGGTCCCAGGAGGTGCTGAGTACAGTTCCACAGCAACCCAAGTCTAGCTCTAAAATACTAGTCAGTATTTTAAATAATAGCCTAGATGATGGGCAAAAATATATGCTTATTAAATCTGCAAACTGTATCACGCTGTGAGAGCCTGAAAGTGTGCTGCAGGACAGACTGACAATTCAAAGTATTCTTGACAGATTGAATAAATATTTTGAAAAAGCATGACCCTCTTTAGTGGGAACACTTACAAAGGAGTCATAATGTGTACAGATATCTAATGGGGAAAAGCCACGTAGAGCAGTTGGCCAAAGGAGCTCTAGAGCTCAGAATGGATCACAAACCTGACAATAGTCAATAGTGTCTTGCTGTTACAAAAGAAGGTGAACATCATACTGTGATGTATAAACAGCAGTGGTAGCTGAGAGATGTACAAAGTGATCCTGCCTCCCTTTTAAAACTTGGTAAGGTTTCAGAGAACTGCTCTGTCTTGTTTTGGGCAGCAGAATAATCAGAAGACTTTCAAACATGACCTCTGAGGAAACATGGGAGGAATGACTGTAATGCAGCACTAGAGAAGAAGATAATTAAGGGGAAATAAGATAATAATCTTTGAAGTTGCAAAGAGGAAAAATGTGTTGGCAGTAATCATGGTGGATAGATGAGGCATAGCAGGGAAAATCCAGACTGTCCATTAAGAAAACCTCATGGGAAGGCTGTAGGATGTCCAGCATTTTTGGTCATGAATTATAGACTAGGCAAAGGTTAGACACTAGTTTTCTGGTATCACTGATCCTAGCTCAGGATAGAGGTCATATTGTCTTGATGACATCTTGAAGATCCTTTCCTGCCACAGAGGTTGCAGTTCTGTGTTCAGAATGTGTCTCCAAAGGGCTGAGTTCAGGATGGTCAAAAAGCTGGAAATTTTGTTCTATGGGAAATTCCAGAATGTGCTGGGGCATGGGGGACAGGACATCCTCTTTCATAATTCACCATAGAACATTGATATTTCTCATGGAAAGGAAAATATCAAAAAAACCCAGACATTTGGGTCGCTTCAGAATAAAATCAAGCCTGGAAACTCAGCTCTCTGAGGCCATATAGCTTAAAAGTGGCTTGCACACTCCTGACTTCATTTTTAACCTTGGTAAAGAGCAAGAGTGAGGAATCGCTGCTCAGCTGAGATGCTCAGTCGGGGAAGTGCATTTTTCATGGCACCTTGAGCTCCCCATTGCTCAGCTTGGATGCCCCAAACACACAAGTGTCATCATGGGTTACACAGCATAGAAACACGTTCCCATCACTATTTGGGCAGTATGACAAAAAATGATCACAGGTCTGCACGTATTTTCCTAAATTCCATTAAAATCCAATGTTTTCACAAGAGACTGCTAAAACAGAGCAACATTTTCTGACAAATAATTTTTGTCTGAAAATTCTCAAGGCGTTTTAGTTCCAATTCCCTCCTCTGCCACATGCGAGACGTCCAGGCGCGCTCTTTGGAAAAGACATTCTTTGTGTGGCACAAGTTGGTTACCAGAGGACACACCAGTAGATGGAGCACACGACTAGGCAGTGCTGATCTTTGGCTCTGTTACACCAATTAATATTCTCACTCTTCGCTGCTCGCAGCTTGAGACGACAGAGCTGGGGCATGGAGGCCTGGACCAGCCACTGAGACTGCCGCCCAGCTACGGTTTCCTCGCTGCTACGCTCAGATGAGAGGCTAGATCTGCTTTGAAGTTTACCACCGACTTTCTTGGCTGTCTGACTTTATATGGCATTTAGGCTTAGCTCATACACTGGTATTTATGCCATCATTATACTTATCCCCACAATTTTCTGCTTCCCAAGAGTATAGTACATCCTACCTCTAACCAGAAAGTTCTTGCAGCTTTTTGCAAGTCCCCCAAGATTTTGCACTTTGTTTGACTGAGTATCCCCAGCCACAAGCTCTTAAAAATCACCTAGTTCTTCATGCAAGTCAAACTCTAAAATTTCTAGTATGACTTCATCAGCAAATTTCATGAACATTTGTCTGATCTTTCTGAAAGGGTTAGTGATGACAGTATGAAGCTAGATTAGCCCAGAATCAACACCAGTACTTGAGTGGTATCTTCCTTTCTCCATCACTTGTTTTCATCTTTCACGACACAGTCCTGCCCTTCTTACATTTTCTGTCCTGCTTCCCACCTTATGTAGGTTTTCCCAAACGATATCACATCAAATACTCTAAGAGCCCAGTCTAGAAAATCAGGTTTTTTCCCCGAAAACTCTCTGGTTAGCCTAGCACCATCTGCCTCTGCTAAGCCCATATCACCCTGTGTCCCATTTTTCACTCACTGCTGTCTCCTGGTAGTGACTCCTTCAACAATTTTTCTAAATCCACACTGCAAGTTTTCAGAAAAATAGAAGTTTTAAGTTCCTTGTGCATCATTCTTCTGTAAAACAGGACAACTAACATTTCTTTCTCCCACCCTTTGTCTTATTTAGTTTCCCAGGGCCAAACTGGTCTCACACATTGTACAGTGCACAGTGAAGTCCTGATCTTGGTGTTACCATGGTTCTGACAGGAGCCGTGAGTGATCATCATCTGAGCATCTAGACACATCCATTGCTGAGGAAGAGAAGGCAAAATGTCGCTTCAAGATAGCAACCTGAGCACTGCTTCTGCTTCAGCTTTCAGCTGTCCCCCTTCTCCTACTCTGACACTTTTCCTATGGTGCCAAATACTGAAAATCTCCCGCTGAAAAAATGTCCAGGCATCAGAGAGGGCACACAAACAGAGCAAGGGTAAAAATTTGTATCACCTGGCACATAAGGGGCAGGATGTATAAAGCTGCCAGTACTAATGCCTGCCAGATTTAAGGAGTCACTTCCCAGAATGACAAGCCGGGTGAAGGTTTCTTGGAAGGACAGTGTTGTGCAGAGAACAATATCAACTGCACAGTCCCAAAGGCAGATGTGGGCCTCTGCTATTTTATGGCAAGTGCTTTCATCATACTTTCCATTTTTAAATAGCTCTGTAGAAATTAACGCTCTCCAAGTTACTTACAAGCAAGAAATTACTTCATCAAAGCAGAACACCTGTGTTTGACAGAACTGTTAAGAGTTCATGTTCTTCACCTTCTATTATTTGCCCTTATCCTTCACAAAATAAAGATTTTACTGGGGTTTTTAAAATTAATTTTTAAAATGTGATCAATTGTTCTTCAATTGTACATGAGCTACTAAGGCTTGAAGTGGTCATCTCTGCGGGACTTTTTCAAGATTACCCTTTCAGTATCACATTTCTTATCGAGACTGCCTTAAAACAAACTTTACCCCAATATACACAAAAATTGTTGCTGTACTACAAAACATCCTGCCTTCTGAAAGGGCTTGTCTAGGACCGGTGGATGGACCATGCTATGTTGGCACAGATTGATGCAGTGTCAGGTTATAGGCAAGTTCTTTGATGGCTGCATGATTGGTACCGCTTCACCACTCCACTGCTGCAGCACAGCCATGCGGCACATTCACATACATTAGATTTAGCAGAGGTTAATTGTTAGCACGACCATTGTTTCCTTCTGTGGGTTTGCCTCGAAACCTTTGACGTTCTCTTTATTGTACCTCTTGCTGTGCAAATTTCCTTGTTTTGTTTTGCTTCTCAAAGTAATTTTTGGTTGATTATTGTGTAGTTACAGAATTAGAGTAATAACATCTAATTGTACATCTGAAGCAAAAACATGTAATTGTGGGAGACTAGATTCAATTTAAAGAAAGAAAACCCCTCCACCAGGGTTCCTCGTGGTTTGCACAGTGCATTTGCCAGGCAGCCCTGCTTTGATTGCATCTAACCTGCAATTAGCATGTGCAATTAAGACATAATGAATGTGTGCAATTGCATTATTTCGGGATGTAACAGTAGCAATATTTAGCAGTTACTGTACTAGACACAGTGCTTATAAGCTCAAATGATTTATCAGCATTTACCAATTATGCCACAGGAAGGAGGGCAGGCGTGCGAGTGCGCCTTACCTACAGCTAATTTCCAGGATGAACGCACTTCACTCCCATTGAAAGCCCATGGAAGTAGCCAAGGGGGAAGAGAGGCTGGGCAGATTTGGCACTGCTGAAAATGGGGAACTCAAATGACACCTTCAGCTTACCTTTGGCTTGTCATAGAGCTCAGATGTGACATAATTAGAGAAAGCAGACTTAGCATTTAGTATTTCTAAATTACTCTCCTCTGCCTTCAACATTTTGTATCAGTTTTGTAAGGCCAATCATGCTACCCAAGGATTTAAAAATAAAAATTATCTGAGCATGAACAAATGCTGTGATCTGTGTGCATGAGGAAGCCTCAGGCACATAATGGGTTTTTACATGCTCTTACCTGGCATTCTGGGAATACAAGTCTACCAGTTCCACTACCAGGCTTTTCTTAAAGGACATTTCTTGTCCTTTAAGGGTCAAATGATATTTGAAAGGCATCTTAATGCATCATTGAAGGATACAGATGAAAATACATTTCAATTCAGTCTCACAGAAATAAAGATAAATCTGAATCTCTAGGCACAAACCTTGACCAGATAAACTGACATGTTCTGAGTGCCAAACTGCTGGTGTTGAAATGAAAGATCCCAGCGATAAAACTCAGGGCCCAATCCAGCAAGCATTTCCAGTTAAATCAGTGGGAGTTAGAAGCACTAAAATCATACATAACCAGACTCTATTGATTAGTATTAATCTATCACAGAAAATCGTATTAGAAGTCCTGAGACAAGGACTGCTTGTTGCATGCACAATGATTTACGTGAGAGATTTTGCACGCGGACCCGGCACAAAATGCCCAAAGTTCTTAGAACATGTATCCACACAACGAAAAGCAAAAACTGCCTTAGCATGCCTTCTGTCTAAATATTTCCTTCCTTTCCTATTGAAAAAAGATTATTAGAAGTAGACACAAGAAATTACAAACAGCCAATGGATCAGCTTCTTCATTGATTTATACCTCTACATCACTACCTCTAGAACTTGGTTTAGCATCCTGAGAGATGGTGCTTGTCAGTAACTAGGAGAGGGAGCTCATGGGCTAATCCCATCTAGCTAGAACAGTAAAAAAATAAATAAAAGGGCCATTTCTGCAAAGACAATTTAGCTCCCACGTTTGAAAGCAAAAGTAAGATAAATTGTGACACATTTTCATCCAAGACATTTATTAAAGATGATATGGGCACAGCACACAGATAAACTACATCCTGAAGCAGGGGTAAACTAGGTTTCACATTTTAAAGCTGTGCTGGCAGTTTGTTGTTTCTCTGTCTGGAGTGCTCATAGGTACCTTCTTTATATATATCTCTGCAGTTTTAGATTGACAAATGACAAACACAGCCTGTATTTATAAGAGTGTCATTTACTTCACTTTTTATTAAAATCACCAGCTACAAAATAGACATTTTGTACATACTAGTCCTAAACAGGCAACTATGAGAAAATTACATTAGTCCTGAAATGAGACCTTCGTATTGTGCACCTGGGACACGATAAAGGGTCAGCAGTAATAGAAAATGTATGGAGATGAGATAACATACTCACATCACACTGGAAGGTTAACCTATAGCTTTGAAGTAATCAGTGCACAAGTTGATCGGAGACCTATTTTCTGCAAACATTTAAGAAGTTACCTTTTGCTCTCATTTAAAAATATTACAGCCACTACCGCTACAGAAAGGAACTGTGTTACTTCAGTCTGACATGCACCATAAGCGTCATAGTATCTGGAAACAGAGAAATGCGCTAACAACATGGAGACTAAGACTTTTTTTGATAGTAGTGGTGTCACAAAACACCACGGACCAAATTCTTAGCTGATGGAAGGTGATGTAACTAAATCAAAAATCAAGTACTCACCAAGAATCTGGACCATAATCAAAACATTGTGATACTATAGTCTGTCTTTCCCTTCAACATCAAAAAAGAGAAGGAGAAGGGGTAACAGTCCCATCTAACTCAAGAAGCAACAGCAAAGTCATCCCATCCATCAATCCAGCACCCCTTGCGAACTTTGCACTCTACCCGGAGTGGCTGGGAGGCTAAATAAGCCTTTCAGGCCCTGCATTTTAGTTAGGGGCTTTCCAAGATCATGATAGCTCATATAGCCAGAAGCACAAGACAATAAATGACAAAGTTATCTGTGGGTATTACAGGGCAGAATCCAGAGGCCACATTGTGATACTCATTTTTATATTAATGTCAACGTGGGGTTTGGCTTAAAGTCCAGCGATCACTATAAAAGCACAATAATTTCACTTCCAGGACACTGTTAAAGGCATCTGTCAAGTGCTGCAGGGTGACTCTTGCTCTTATCTACTGCTCTGATAGTGTGATCTCTTTGGTTACCACAACCTTGTTAAACTTTCCACACCATCACCCTGGAAGTAGGAATGTCACACAATGTTGGATCCTAGTACAATGTAGGAAATGAAAACAAGAAAGCATTGTGTTCAAAGACAGCTTTCAGCGGGACAGAAAACATAGCAGAAAGGTTCATATTGGTCAGTGCTACCTCAAATACAGAATAAGGAACAAACATCAAAACATTAAAGTTAAAAAGGTGTTGATTACAAGGTGACAAAAGACATGGTTATTTCCATTAGTTTGCTGCAAGAACTTCACCCCAAGAAATACATTTCTATCTTTATAAAATGGATCATTTTATAGAATCAAAACAGATCGAAAGTATACTGTAATTGTTAACACAAAGTTCAGAGCTTAATTTTGCAAGTTAAGATCGACCAAAAATGTTCAAGCTGTTCATATCCTAAAATCACAGGCAGGCCTTCTCTGATCACCACCACCTTACTTTCAGTATCAAAATATAAATTATACACTGATAACATAAGATCGAGTCATCTCAAATCTGTAGGAAAATACAAACAGACGATGGCAAATAATTAATTTTGCTATATTCTTAATATATAGTCACCATGCATAAAAAATACATATTTTTCAGGTAAATACATTTTTTTCTCTGTTATAATTTTAAAGTGCATCTAGAAGCTGCTAAATAAATCTTTACACTTTAAAAATAGAGGAAGGTGAGCAGCAGTTCAGAAATGACACGTAACTCCTGTTAACAAAGAGGTAAGAAGTTCTAAGTGCTATTCCAATATTCTCAGCTCTGCTAAAGTGGTGGTGATATTTTGGGTGGGCAACACTGACAAACACTGACTGGGCCCAATGATTATATTTCATAGGATCATAAAATCCTGTAGGTTGGAAGGGACCTTAATAGGTCATCTAGTTTGACCTGCTCTAACCAGGGTCAATATTGGTTGCTCGAGGCTTTGGGCAGGGGGATCCTGCAAACCTCCCGGGATGGCGACTGCACAACCCCACCGAGCCCCATTCTACTGTCTGCCTGTGCTCACAGTGGAAAACCTGGGCAATCCACCCAGTTAGGGGCCTTGAGGAAATCTTCATGTAAGTCCACAATTTCCACTTTTATCAGTGTAATTACCAACCAGGCCTCTACCCTTAAACACATACCAAACAAAAATATTGACAGAGTAGACAGAGTTTTAACTTGCATTTTAAGGCTCACTGAGCTAAATCTACTCCTAACAGTAACTTCAGAGGAGTATTGCCTGCATACGTGACCAGTCTGAGCTACACTGTGCACAGGCACCCCATAAATAGCTGCCCTCTCAACATCACTCCGTAAAATGACAGTTTCCAAACTATATGTCAAGCTTTTTACTACCTTTCACCAAACAGCACCAGAATGCTGCTGCCATCCTCTCTCCATAACTATCACACGTGAGCAGCGCCTGGTGCTGTGGAGCTACAGCTACAAGTCCCTAGCGAGCAGTTCGATTTCATCCAGCAAGAAGTCCATGTCCTCTCGACTAACATGCGGGCTGATCACCACCTGGCGGAAGAAGTTGACTTTGCCCTGGTGGGGCTGGTACCCAAGCATCATGCTGCCCTTCTTCATCATCCTTTCTTTAATTATAGGAGCAACCTGAAAATAGAGAGAAAAAAAGGTTGATGTCACAGTCAGAAATACAGCAGATTTGGCCAGGAACTGTGTTTTGTGACTTAATGAAGTTTTTTTGAAATGCCTGAGTTTTGCACCCCTTGACTGCCTTCCCACTGCCTGCCCCAAGAAACATTAAAGCTCAGACTTACAGGTTTAGAGGCAGACTGTGCACTGAGACCCTCAGGTTCTGGGAGTCCCAGAAGAATCAGAGCAAGATCTAAAACCCTCAAAAGCCTGCTGCTTGGGGCATTCATCTGTGACATGGGAAAGCTTGGGTTAGAGGTCCCTAGTCTTGCAGATTTAGATCAAAGGTTTGAACTCGGGAAGAACATCAATCGCAGCTGGTAAAAGGCCGGGTTTCTCTCCTTGTGCTAACTAGGCTAAGCCTGACTGCTCAGCCTGATGGCCCTTCTCCTGCCACAGCTGCAAAGCCACTCTCCCTAGAGGACACTCTCCACTGAGCCCCTGTGAAAATTAAGCTGCCAAAGAAGTCAGCATGATGCAATACTAAGGGAGAAGACCTAATCCTGAAGCTTAAGTTTTCATCTCTTAGATTTAAGGTGTAAGTAGCATTTGGCTACATCGCTCTTGTGTCAAATGGGGTGAAATTTCATAGGTGTTTCACTGCAGAAAAAAAACCATGAGTAAGATTGCCAGAGTCTGGTCCTTTAGCTGAACATTTGATCTCATCTCAGCAGGGCTATTAACCTTGTCCAATTAATCTTGTGCTTAACTTTAAGCGTGTGAGTAGTTCTGTGTTCTCATGCTTGAAATCAGTCATAAGCTTAAATGCATTGTTGGCTTAAGTACTCTATTCCTTGGAAGACAGAATTCAACATATATAAGTATTCTGACTGAAGAAGTATTTTAAAAAATGTTTTTCATTTTAATATATTATTAATAACACCACTGTATTTCAGAATAATGTGGTCCTTTTCTTCCTTTTGTAAGGGTTTGACTTTGCACTAAGCAAATAGCTGTATGACCTAACCTTAGTTTCTGCATTAATTTATTTCAGCTCTAGAAGTTAGTGCCAGAAACTACCACCTGATGTGCAAACGAAAAATGATGATGCCAACCTTGCCTTAATAGCTTTATTTTTACATGGTATATTTTAGGAGGCAAGTCCCATACATTTTGCTTAGATAGAAACAGCTACGGTTTTCAACACTAACAGCCTAGCTTTCCCATATTTGTTTAGTCATACATGTCTAAATTACCACTGTTTCAAAATGTAGATTGAACTCAGAGGATGAGTGTTTATAGTTCTAACTTAATTTGCCTCTCTGATTCTGGTTTATCTTTGTGACAATGCTACGTGTTTTATTTAGTCAGGTTTTCTTAAGCTATGAGAGTGATGGAGTCAGAATTCTAATTGAAGTCCAGAGTGTGACATCAGTATTAATTATACACATGAAAGCAATGAATACCCTTTCAGAATGCAATGTGTGATCAGAATTTTGGGGGTTTTGGCATATTGTTGCAAGCAAAAAATTAGAAATAAGTTGTTAAAGTAGTTCTGATAAACATTTGGGAAACGAGAAGATAACAATGAGGACAGGAACACTCAGAATTACAGCAGAAATGCTAAGAAGCATACTGCGATACCTTCAGTCACATTCAATAGTACCTTTTCCCGTAAAATCCATAAAATCTAATGTGAAGCTCCAGGTGTGCCTCCTGTGTAGAAATCCTAATGAAAGCTACCAATGAAATCACAATTCTGCTGTGTATCTGCAATGTGTACGTCACTTAGAAATAGAAGTCATCAAATACATCCCTATACCATCAACCACCTGGGTTTCTGTCTGCCTAGCAAATTATTCAAGGATTCCTTGATTTTCTTGTTTTGTAGCTCAGAATTACTTCAGACTAACCTCATTTAGTCCATACTCAAGAAAAAAATACAAACGCTGGAGTTCTGCTTGGATAGAGATGGTAGCTATTTTGCATGAGATAGCCTTCTTCATCCCGAAAAGTATGTTACTCAGCAAACAATCCTCTCTCCTTCAGATCAAATATTCCAAACTGCATCCTAACAAACCACTGAACGCAGTACTGTGCAGTGCTAACACTAGGGCAAAACCTGGGTCATCCAATTGTTCTTGCACGTTTTCCAGTGGTGGAGTCAAATGGGAAGACTTTTGGTTGAGAATACTCCTGGTTATGCACACTACTGAATAACTTTGGCATGCTAAACATTCTCCTCCTACAGTCTGTGTGTGCTGCACCCTTGAACAGCGCAGGAGGCTGCTAAGGGCTCTGCTCTTCCATTATTATTCCTGCCTGCTATGGCCTGAGACTGTGACAATGCTCAGAAGACATCATGCCCGGGAACCATTGTGCTGGGCACCATATAGATAGAGGAAAGAAAAAATTCCTCCCACCTCTGTACTTGACAAGAACCCCCAAGTGACTTCTACTCATGGAATAAAGACACTACAAGTGCAAGGGGAGAAGTGAATTCTTCTTAATATACTTCTTCAAGCTCTTCTTTAAGATTCAAATCCCTACAGCAACTTTTAGCCTTTATTGATGTTCCATCAGAGGTATTTCATCTTTTGTATCACACTATTGATTCTTTCCATCTCAACACCCAGTGCTCCACAATCCATCATCCCAAAATGTGCAGTAGAACAAATGGAGACCATGAAAGCAAAAACATTTAGAGCTTCAGTAATTTGAGGACTGTAAATATACTGCATTTTAGTAGGGCTCCTCTCATGGAACAGAAAGGTAGAAAAATCTCATTTTCATTATCTCATTTATTATCTCATTCATCCTCCATGCTAATGAAGTTGTCCTCTTAATTTGAAGTGCATCAATCCCTTTTTGATGGCAAAACACTTCCTACTTAAAAGAAACAAAACAAAACATAAAACTGTCTTATGGGCTTTTGACAGGACTATTTTTGGAAAGGTTTTCCAGCAAGTATTTTGCATGTTCTATTTGCTAACATGATGCAGTCAGTGTAAGAAAACTATCAGGGATCCTACCCACAGAAAGTAAAGAAAAGAATATATGCACAAATGCTTAAGTACATGTCTCGCAAAAGAACCATTAAATGATACATGCATGCTAAGGCTTGAACTTGAGGATCACAGGGTATGACTGCTAACTGAAAGTAAAGGCAGCTACCACTTTACAGCAGAAAAATTAGACCTATAAGGAACTAATTGCCTAGTGAAGAGTTCAATGAGTTTAATCCCCACTGAAGTCAATGAGACTCAAGGATGCTCAAATATCAGAAGGAGCTGCACAGCCCCATTCAGGATAAGCTCCTCAGAAAGCAATTTAGTGAGAGTGAGATTGCTTCACCAGTCCAATTATTTTACTATGGAACTTACTTCAAATTGTAAATCTAATTCTTTATGTTACCCGCCAGTGGAACAGTCTCAGAATTTTAAGTGTAATGTATTCTAAAAGTGAATTCTCCTTTGCTCCATTCACAACTTCCTTCCTACCGCTGGCCTCACCTGCCAGTCCACCCTGGAGATTATTTCAAATGCTCACTTCACCAGTGTATTAGCTATCAGACATGCCCTTCTTCCCCCTAGGAAGGTGGAGAGGAGGTGCAGTGCGTGGAAGACCATCCTGCAGCAGAGCTGCACACATTGCACTGTGTAACCAGAGGCCCAGGGAACTGCTTTGCCTGAGGACTGATGGATGCATCACAGCCTCTCCATGCAGACCTACACAGAGGCTGTAACACCTCGTGCTTCCCTCACTTTTACTAGCAGAGGTTTTTAAACTGGAGCAGCAAGGACATAGTGGTTTAGCTCCTTCTCCATTTATACCTGGGTGACAGGATAATCTCTTCTCCCACTCTCAGCCAGCACTCAGCCATACTACAAACAACAGTATTTTAGCCCTAAAGTTTAAGCTGTCTCTAACTAGAGTCCAGACCACAGCTAACCCTCCTATATATTCACATGGAAGATGCCAATATCCCTTCCTAGCACATACACAGACGCAGAGCAGTGTGAGAAGTAGCCAGGACCAGCTTGGACACTACAGCTGAAGTATCTAGTGCACCAGCAGGATCAGGAAAGCAATATATCTCACTTTCCATATCTCAAGTGTCCTTGAGAAGAGTGGTTCTGCACAATTGTACCACAGTGCAATACCTTAAAACCCACTGTACTCCCCTCTAACTGACTTGTCAATGGCATTCAATGCAAGTTTCTCCAAACTTCAAGAATCTCCACCAAGCTCAGGCCACGATGGCATAACACACTTCAGCAACCACCACTGAAGACAGACTCATCAATAGTTGAGCACATTCTCAGCATGAGAAGCATGTATTTAGTGTCTCCAAGAGCTCGTTCCCAAGTCTGGACACTTAAAATCCTTTCAGAGGACTTGATGATGCACCTATTTGAGATAATTTCTTCTTCTTCCAGCTAGCAAGGCCTCTGAAACCATTGTCACAGTGGTCAAGCTATGTAAGCCTGGTTCTTAAGCTAAGAACAATTTCCTGGCACATGGGTTTCCTAGGTAAAGCGAAATCTGCAGACCAGCTCTGTTTAACAGGTGATGTTCCCACTGCATTAGTCAGGGCACAGTGTTATGCTTTGGAATTCATTCACTGTAAGCTGCCTCTTGTTGAACAGTATGCTCATTTGTAATTAGAATTGGTTTGTAAAAGTTTATTCTAACTACCAAAAAACACCCCCCCAAACATAGTAAGATAACTGCGTGCCTAGCTTTTTCAAATCACAAAATCCTGTTAACTTCTAAAATACATACATCACTATTACCAGCTTACAGTTCAAGTCCTATCCTTAGTCCAAAACAGTTGATGCTTTCTGATGACAAGAGACTGAAAAGAGTGATGTAGCTCTTTTGTTCACATGAGGTAAATCCACTGAGCCCTCAATCCCAACTGCACTAATGCTGCTGGGTACGGATAGCCAAGTAAGTTGTCCTAAAGAGAAGCAGAAGCTCCCAACAAATATGCCACCTTGTTCCTCTTGCTTAAATAAAGAAATAAGCACATACTGATTTTAATTAGCCCCTTATTTTTTCTGCTCTAATGTCGCTGACAACTGCAATTAACAGATATTCTGAAAGTGCAAGAAAGCTCAGGTTGAACAACTGCAGAATAACTGCTGATAACAGAAGACTATGCCCAACCTTGGTTATGGAACTCTTTCTCCATGCCCTCCCTTAATCTGTAAGGGATCTCATTTTAGGCCTAATCCAGTATTTCCAAACTGTCCCATCACAAATTACTTTCTATGCCTCTGACACTGTACCTCTGTTACCTGAATGCTACTTGTACTGCTGTCATTCTCACAGACTCTACTCATATTAGCCTAGTCATATCAGATGTTGACATATTACAACAGCTTTTCCAAACTGTAGGCTAGAGGCTATGCTCTTCAAAAGCAACATTCTGTAAATTTTGTATTTAAACACTAAGGCAACACGAATGAGTTGTACATTTATAACAATGCTGGGTAAAAACATTCTGCTAAGCACTGCTAAGCAATGAACTTACAAAAATATTTTGCTCCAGGGGAAAAAAACCATTGTGAATTTGACAAATAGCCCAAGTGAAAAGATAGCATTAGCCAGAAAAATAAAGAAACCAGAAAAGCCTAGAGGTTTTCTAAATTTTTAAAAGAAAAGTATTTAGAATATTTGTTTCAAAACACTGTTTTCAATTAAAACTTAAATTCAATTGGAAATTGACCCATTTTTATCACAGTGAGTAGAAAAGGACTCAGGAAACAAAACTAACCAAATTGTTTCATTTTAGCTTGTCTGAAAACTTTCTGGTAAACTAAAACTAAGAGTTGCTTCCAGTTTCTTAATTCAATGGCCAAACCAGAAAATCCATTATTTGTACAACCATAAATATGTGGGATCAAAAGTGCTGACACTGCTTAACTGAAACATCTGTAGAATTTTTGGCCCCCAGAAAAGACAGAAAGTATGAGAAAATTCACAGGACCGCCTGTTCTGTCGGCAAAGTTTGACTGAGAATCTCATGTGAACAGCTTTGAGTAGTGTGGATGACTCTGAACGTGCTAGCCCAGCAAACGCTCCAAAGTCAGAATGCCTGTAAAAGCTGGTGTTAATACTGGCAACTGCTATCAGAAACATTTTTTCCGAATCTTTTGGACAGTCCCCAGGTTACTGAGCATCTATGCAACATAAAGCTGAAGATCTATTCCAGCTGCTGGCAGCAGTGGCTCCCAGTCACTGGACCCCATTCTACTACTCCTGAAATTAATTTCAAAATTGCCACAGACTTCAATGGAAGCAGAATGCAATTATTTAAATTTCCTCCTTACATGTCTGCTTCAGGTGGCACTTTGCAAACAGCCTTCAGCTTTTACTAGAGAAAGCCACACTCACATTCAATCAATAACCTTTCTAGGGATCTACAAAAGCAGGCTAGACAGTATTGGAAGGACAGGAGCATATTAGCAGCTCAAACTATTTCTCTTCCTCAAATACAGCCTCGAAGTTTTCCAAGGTACTGAATACTGCACTAGAAATTGGCTGAAGATTTGTAGCTAGAAGACAAAAAAAGTTGCCCTTTTGACAAAATGGAAAGATCACATTCTCATGATTTCACAAAAATGGAAAACACATTTTGTGTTCTTGCCTCAATTACTCCTTGCAATGAAAGACAAGTTTATATAGAACAGTCTCATCTGACCACAAAAATCTATTCTGGCTACTCCAGAAGGGGCAAATTTTCATTTAAAAGTTCATTATTGTTACTGAAAAGACAACTTACTGGCTATTCAAAGTCTGACAAGTTATGCTTCCTGCTAGAAATGACCAGTTCAGATTCATGTCTGTCTGTACATAAGAAAACAACTGTCATACAGCAATTGCCACCAAAGAAGTAAACAAAACCCCAATTCAGTGAAGTATTTGAACACAGTTTTAAACTTCTACATATGGACTATTAATTTCAGTGGGTCTTCACAATACCGATTCTTATCTTGCTTAAATGACAGCACAGTGGTTGAAGTACTAGATACAGACTCAACAAATAGGACTGGTCCCTAGCCCTGCCAGAGGCTGTTAGAACAAATCACTCTATCTCTTCTGGGTAACATGTTTCTTTTTCCCTTCACAGGAGGCATATAACCCTTCCAGGCAGTGAAGTTTCTATGTGTTCATACATCTATTGTAATCAGCCCTGATACCTCGTGGGTGCTCTGTACGCTAGTATGATATATATTAAATAATTTCTGTGCCAAATAGGTCTCACAGACATCTGTCACAGCATATCTGCTGCATTTCCCAGTGTGACTGAAGAAGATAACTTTGATATCAATGATACCAGTCAGCATTAAGTAAGAACAGTAGCTGGCATTTTAATATCCATCATTGGATGCAATACAAGTGAACAAAACACTTTCCTTAGTTGGTTCTAATCACAGAACTAGCTAAATACTATAAATATTTGGAAGTAATAGTGCTTTCAACATATTATAACACTGAAAAAGTATATCTTCCACTGTTAAATATCTTTTCTTGCCTTGTGCTGCAACATCAGTTGCTGGCTTTAAAACAACAGGCTCTTTCCCTTTTGGTGATAATTAAAAACAAACTCAGACCATTTGTCAGCTGTCACCCCAACTGGGACGATCGAAATACCAAATATTTGCACACCCAATCACAGCTTTGTTCCTGTAGCCAAGGCGCTCTGTAAAACCCAAACATGTTTTTCTTTTGTCTAGAATTTGTTCTGGGCCCACATCCCTAAACCACTAATAAATTATTGCCGTACACTATTGCGCCAGTGTTCCCCTTGTGCCACACCAGGCAACAAAAGGAGAAATAAGCGCATTTGTCAAAATAGCAGTAACCACTTCCACATTCTTTGGAGCAACTAACGTATCAAAGGAGAACAGATGCTGCTGTATTTTTGTCCTGATACTGACATTCTCCATGCACCTTCAACTCAGGGATGTGCAGTATGTCTACACTACCATATTTTGCACATCATCTTCTCACCTGTTGCTTTCTGCCAGAAGACACATAAATGAACCCCACAAATCACTGCAAATGACCTGACTAATAGGAGATGGTGGGTTGGCTTTGGATTTTGATTGCCTTAAACGACTTCTTTAGGCAGTCATTTATGCAACAAAAAGTAGCCTTCAGATAAAGGCTTTTACACTAATGGTATTTGCCTCTGAAAAGGAGCAGGCAGAACAGAGAGCACCCACAACAGAATCACCACTTAAAGATGTTTGTGTGTTTTTACTTACAGCTAAAATGGACATTGGTGAACAACTCAGCTTTCCAGGTGCACAGTCCCATGACATCTTCTGTCTGAGCACAGTGGCTTTTCAAGACAATTCACGTGGATATCTTATTATTTTTCTGTCATTTCTGTGATGCTTTACCAAGGTCTTATTAACAAGCCATGTGGAAAGCGTAGGCATTAAGAAAACTCCAAAGGGTAGCACACAACACTATGGATCCAGCGCTCTGATCTGTTTAAACAGTAGCACAAGAGTTCAGCGCTACTGGTTTTATAAAAATATTTTCTTAAAAGCTTTCATAGTGTACATGAAGTTCTTCCCTGCAACATTTTAAGTTCCCATTTTAGCGACTAGGTTTTCCAGTCTTTCCACCCTGCCAAAGGCAAGCTCCCTTTCTCCATCCAGGATGAAAGGGTAGCTTGTCATCTTGAAAGCAAGAGTAACTAATCAAAAAAATACCCTTTTTAGTTTGTATGCATAGGGATGAGCTTCTGTTTTACTCCACTGGGGGGAAAAAAGAAATCACAGTGCAATGTGAACGTCTGGGGCTGGGAGGAGCACTTTACAATAGGAAGATTACATTATATGGTGACACAAGTTCAAAAAACTAACACACCTCTGGTGCGCAAAAAGGAATGTCACTTCAGAAACTTGGAATGATTCCCAACTGTTAAGTTCTTTTTGACTACTTGCACAAGTCAGCTTCTGGCATAAGGTAGCAGCACCTTCTGTGTTTGCATTACAATAAGGATTAAAGAACAGTAATGCATCTTTGTTCATATTCTTTAACCAGATCTAAAGAAAAATAAGTATTTCCACAAAACTAGGTATCTTTTGTGTCTTTTATTTTCCTCCTTAAAAACATCATAATGACTTTCTCAGAGGCTGCTTACAATCTCTTGGGAGGGATGAGAGGATGGTGTCTACCATGACCCAGACTGCTACCACAAAAGCAAGGCTGCTGTCTGATCTGATCACCCAATTTAACAAAGAAAAGGATCCCCTTTCCCTCTCCACCCACTGAAATATAGGACCAATAACTGTCAGTTACTAGAATTGTGGTGCCTGCCTGGGACTCATTTAGCTTAAGCCCAATCTGGCCATGAAATAAAGGCTACCAAACCCTTCCACATGGAGCCCTATCAAAGTCAACAACACTTTTCCCATGTACATCTCGTCCCATGACAGTGTTCATTCCAGCTCTGCCTCCCTCCTCTCCTCATCCCCAGTGAGCATATTTTCCTTTATTTTTTATCCACAACTTAAACAGAACATATGTTACAAACCTCTGTGCTTAAATGCATGGACAATCATGAAACTGAAAGAACAAAGCAGGATCCCTAGGGTTTCAAAATTCACAAAGTTTTCTTACACTTTGAAAGGGTGGAAAGTGAAGAGAAAATAATTATTTTCACCTACAAGTATTTGCAAATTAAGGAACCAAAATATAGGCAATTATGAATAATAAAAGTCTTAGCTAAATAGAACTAGACTGCAGTGAATCCCTAGATAATTTAAGGGCACTTGGAGGGGGAAAGGCACACTGTGCTCAAAATTTAGCATCTGTTTTGCACAGATTTGTAACCTTAAAGGAATACATGGAATAAAAAATTTGCTAACCTTGGGCCTGCCGTATACCCCTATAGATCTGGCTCAGCATTCAGAGGCACAGATTACATCTTATAATCCTGTAAACCAAATTGCTTTGAGAACCTTGTTCTTTCACCAGTCTGACCAGCCATTCGCTCTGGACCATGGCAAATGCCACAGCTTCCTATAAATCACACGAAAAAAGTAAAAATGGTACAATTGGAAGGAAAACAGCAGGGTCAAAAACTTGCATGCTTTTGTCAGGTTTCCGCACCAGCATAGGTATTTTTACAGGGGGAAGAGAGAGAGCAAGAACAATCTTGAAAGCAGTTACAATCTACTGTATAAAACTCATCCATTAAAGTCTGCTATATTTCACTTCCTCTATTGAAAAGGTTCCACAGAATTTAATAAATACAAATAATCTTCCTAGAAAATTTATAAAGGTTCCGACCGATCCGCGGCTCTGGAAAAGATTCTCTACATTAATCAATATTCACCTAAAGAAGTCTGCCATTGAAGTCATGGGGAGTTTTATAGCTGAATTCACCTGCAGTAGACTAACACATTTCCTTACAACTCTTATCAAATTTGAAAGGAAAGTCTAAACGTTTGCTGAATGGATATCCATCTCAAGTATTTTCTATTGCTTTTAAAGGTACTCTTCCCAGTTACAAGAAATTTTGTAAGACTTGTAGATATTTCTGACCATACTGACCCCTTTGGAGAGTAACAAGAAATTCCTCCCCCTCTAGGCATGAAAGAGAAACATATTCCATCTCAATCCTCTCAAGACGCCTACAGTTAGAAAGGAATCTATGCTTAAATATCTGAAAGCGCAAGATGAAATCTGAAGTCTCAGTACACATAAAGGAGCAGGATTTCCTCCCACTCACCCCCACAAATATTTCTGACACCACTCACAACGGTACACAAAATCTAAAGACTGTTTAAATGAGCAGATTATGCAAGCTACACACTTTTTCTGTGGCATTACTAGTAATTTATCTTTTTCTGAATGTTTCTGAAATTCCTTATCAAACAACAATAAGAAAGGGCAGTTTTATGTGAAGAAAGGACAAAGAGTTTAAGTCCCAACCCTTTTTTCCTCTACTTGCAAATTCAGTGTTTTCTTGCAATTTCTTAATGAAGCATTTGATACAGCAGGAGGGAAGTGCAGGTCCCTTCTCCTCCTACTGAAGTTGGTGGTAGGAAATGGAATGCTAACGTAGTAAGTAGATACTCATTTAAGTGGAGGCAAGCTTAAGATTTATTGACCTGAGAGTAAGAGGTCAATATTTATTCAGAGAACAATACATCTTGATACTTGGTTCTAACAGATGTTAATCCATTGTATTATTAAATCCATCCCATTAAAGCTAATTAGACTGTATGTCCTCGTGAGCCTTGTTGCCAATGGTCATTAGTATAGCATAGGTCATAATTACTGTGCTTTGATAATTAAACCATACAATTTCCAACAAAATTAAATATCTGGGGATAGAAATACTTATTTTTCTCTACCATAACTGTATTATTGTACATTTCATTGGATTCTTCCTTTGTACTGCTGTAGACCTTCCTTCCATTCTTCTGCCAGGACTAGCACAACTAAGGAATCAAAAGCTCTGTTTGAACTTCTTTAAACTTTCTCATTTGTCTTAAAATACTGATACTCCTATAGCCACATTCATCTACTGTTCATGCACTAGGCAGGTAAGGAGCAAGGACACAAATCCAGAAGTAGCTGCTGTCAGGGAAAAGAAAAAGGAGTCATACTCCTAAGTATAAATGAAAAATTCCTTCTATTTTGGACTTTTACAATGCTTTCCATCCCCACATTTCAATGTACTTCATAGATAAGAAAAAAAATGCTATCATCTCCACCTTAATCTCCGGAAAGAACTGAGGCACACAGAAAGGAAGTAACAACCAAGATCTTAATCACAATTCTACACCAAAGCTAGACATCACTCAGGTACATTAGTGAGTTAGTGAGCAGGACAGGGTATTTTTACTGCAAATTTGTCTCACAAATACTCGCTGCCATTTTGGTCAAAGTGGTTTCCTTCCTGAAGGAACCGCAGCTGCACTCAGGCACCAGGGTACAATGCGGAGTGCCCCACATGCAGATGACAGCTCCTCCAGGGGCTAGCACTCCATGCGCCCACAGTGCACGCCTAGGGCTGCTGACTGGTGTGAACTTCACTGTTGGGGAAGGCTTAGTGAGACATGAGGGATCACAGAAAATCAAATCCTGGTCACTCCATCTTCTTTATGCCACACACATCAGGAATATAGACTATAGTTCCCAAGTTTCAGCTCCATATATTGACTTCTATTGATCCTTGACAGTATTTTTCCATCAGGACCTGCACTGTTTACAGGCAGTAGGTACTTATTTCTGTAAGAGTCTCACACATAAGGGGATAACAGCTTGAGAGGAAGAGTTAGGTGCATTGAACTGCGCATCATGTGTTACACAGAGACGTGGCCGCCAGCACTGAAGGTAAAACATGGAAAGTAGGATTCAACTCCCATCACTTTGGTGGTCTAAAAGTTAAGACATCTAGCCTAAGCTAGTCATCTAGGCTTTGCCTTTGTTTATGAAAGAAAAAGAGACACCTCTAGAGAGTGATTCACCTCATCCTAGAGTAGGCATCTAAGATAGATGGGCTCAGTTTGGAAAAGCTTCTCTCTTCCTCCATGGGCGAAGTGGAAGACCTTGGCCTAAGTTTTAGACGGCTAAAGCAAGGTAAGATTAAGTCTATGTAGACGGTTTATCTTAAATCCAAGATACCTAAAATCCACATACCTCTGCTGTTTCTAGGCTATGGAACTGCTGGATAGGCCCAAGAGCTGCACTGGTCACAGTGCAGAGGGAGGATATCCAGAGTACAAGCAGAATCAAGGGGAAGCAATTGTTCCTCCAGCGACTAACAGTGAATGTATATTAGGTGTTTAAAGTCTAACCACAGAGAACACAAAGACCCAGCAAGGATCAGAGAAACAACAAGCAGCAGAGGAACCCTAGTAACTTGATCAGTGAACATAGAGCACACCACATTGACTACTCCTCTGATTATCAGAGGGGGATACTTGCCCATAGTGTGAAACCCACAAACAGAAATAAATGAAAAACTCTCACAGGAACGCCAGGTGAGGGGTACAGTACTTACTATGGGATGCAGAGGGAAGAAAATTCTGGGACTATAGTAAACGTAAGATAGGATACTTAGGTGAAGGACCAAAGGAGTGGACAGAGAGAGGTCAAGAAGGACTGGGGGGGGACAAGTGTGGGAAAATAGAGGGGGAAAAAGATAAACAGGGAAGTCAGATACAAACAGACTGCTGGTCAGTACACTTCTCTAGATGAACCCTGCACATCATCACTGCAGACTATCCTTTATTCTTATTAAACCTTATTTCTTTCTTCTGTGTGGATGTCTGAACACTAGTGAACTTCAGGACGGACCAGCCAGCTAGCAGGATAAGAGGTCTGAGTACCTGCAACCCGAGAGGTTTGCAGACCAAGGTGCCAGCAACTGGGTAGACCCAATTTCTAAGACCAGGTACCAGAGAGACCATAACATGCATATATTTACCCAACAAGATTGCAGTCCTCATCAGCTGAAGAGAATTTAGTTGTTCATACTGTTCGCATCTGTATGACTGCTTGTCGTGGTTTAACGCCAGCGAGCAACTAACACCATGCAGCCGCTCACCCCTTCCCCCCCCCCCCCCCAAGTTGGATGGGGGAGAAAATCGGGGAAAAAAAAAAGTAAAAC
>JANZLQ010000078.1:130503-141673 GCA_026212715.1 Elanus axillaris | reverse complement strand
GGGGGCGGGGAGGCAGGAGTAAGGTTATCTTTTACTAAGAAGGAGAAGGGAGGGGCAAAAATGACATTCCAAGCTATATAGGCTTTAGTATGAAATTGTATCCTGAGCCTTCTAATACAGCCAATAAATTTTGTATTATTTGGCCAAAAATCCACAAAAGGCCAGGAAGCAAACAAAACAAACAAACCCAAACACAACACACAAGTAGAGTCTGAGCCTGAGATGCTAGAATTTTGAGTAACTGGAACTAACAACTGTATATAAAACCTTTACTGAACCACTGGAATCTGATACTCCAGCATATGCTTAGAGCAACAGACCAGGCAAAGTCTAGTAAAGCATAAAAGACCTACCAGGAACCTACTGACACTTTTTTGACCCCTGTTTTGAGGTCTCAGGTGGTACTGAGCAATATACCACTAGCCTTCTTTACTGAGTAGTATTCAATATGCAGTAGTCTACCTACAGTTACACTCCAGGATCCTTAGGCAAAGCTAGGCTCCTGCAGGAGGAGGGCTCTGTTAAAGATGGTTACTTCTATGCCTCCTTCTTAGTCTTCTAGACAACACTGAGTTTGAGCAGCCGACAAGCTGATCCAGAATGCACAAGGCATGGCATGGCTGGCTGGGTTAGCAACAGGATGGCAATAGTTCCAGATGCATCCCTCCAAATGCTCCCTTGTGCCCTAGCACCCTCTGTGCTGCCAGGAGGCTTTCCAGAGACAGTATTACTGACAGTCAGCTAATTCTGGATCATCTAGAGACACTTCAGCATAAGCTAAGAAAGCTGACTTTTCTAAAGAGAAGATTGTTACAAGTAAGAATATGCATAGATAATTGTGGTTATGGAAAAAATATGAAAATTAGAATGGTCTGGGCTTAAATTTTTTAGTTCTCTCACTTCTATTTCTGGCTTCTAATTTCCAGTTACACTTTTCTGACTGTGACCCTGTGACATACTGACCATCCTCAGCAGTATACAAAATAAATCCTATGGTGTGTCACAAGAGGAAGAGGAGCAAATCATCACTAGGGGGCACATACAGTACTAGCAAAGCAACTGCTCCTTCATTATGTCCGTTCCAGGTCAGAGGAAACTGCCCCCCCCCGGTTTGCAATGATAATGTAGCACTACTTACAAATATTTCTAGTTGAATGTAACAGCCGCTGCCCAGTTACACAGAGTGCCCAGTTGAATGGTTCCTGCACGAAGAAATCCCTCTTCACTTGCTTGTGAAGAATGTCACTGAAAAAGGTTACTTTACAGGTTATGCTATCTGCTATGCCTTCAGCATGCTGCAAAATGTTCAGGGCGTGGGCTATCTTGGACCACCCAACTGCACACAAAGCCTTTCTGTACTGTCCATAGAACCAGTTTCACTACACAGCCAATTCCTGCTGTAATCCTAAAAGATGAAAGTGCTGTAAGACTGTAGATATGCACAGAATTCCCAGTTTCACTAGGCGCTGGAGTAATGTACCACTTATACTCCTCTTTACTTCCCCATGACCATATTGTTTCTTTTTCCCTAAACCACTTAGGTGATGAGTCAAATGACCAACTAGTGCCTGTCTCAAATCCTTCAGGCCACTCTTTCCTATCACCTTTCTGGTTTCCATGTTGGGGACTCTGAAGAAGGTGAATTTTATACCAAAAGTCCAAGGCCCCCAAATTTAAAACAACCAACCTACTCCACACACCAAAAAAAAAAAAAAAAAAAAAGCTTCTGAGAGACACAGTTTATGTAGGACAGCTGGAAGACTGACATCAGAATCAGGTATCACTGTGCCATCCAGTCAGCCCTAACACTTTTCCACATAAAGTGGGCCATGGAAGCTGGAGAAGAGCCAGTAGAACAGAAAACCTTCAGGGTTATTTTGCATAGGACTATGCAAATTCTTCATGAAGCTGAAGACTTGAGATCAGAGCTATTTGCTTATCAATTTTCACCAGCACTAAAACTCACATAACTAACCTTAGAAGACAGCATGTTATTCTGAACAATATTGCTGAACAAGCAGTTGAATAAAATCAATTACTTAGGGGATTTTTAAGCCATACATTTCCTTAATTATTGTCAGATATGCAGGTCAACAAAAAGGAAGATTGATTTCTGGATAAACAGAATAACTGTGATGTTAAAATGTTGTGTGAAAATACAAATTGTGAATTAAAGCATTTTAATGATGACTTTAGCGGAATGATGGGAATATTCAGGAAACACTTGCAGTCAGTCAAGAAAATATACACATCCCCATCTGCCCATTAATGGCATAATGCAACAATCTCTTCAGTCTTCATTTTCTTACCACTTACACCTTGCTGATCAGGATGCATTCCTTCTTGCCCAGCCATATATTTGTACTGATTAATGTAATACTAATATAATGACTATGCTGTTTGCATCAGCAATGTTAGAACAAATTGACATTAGCTGGTAAAGTCGAGTCAGTCTTATCTTTTGTGACCAGTGCTGTCATCTCATCTGCTCACTGATACATGTTGTGCCCCAAAATGGCCCTCAGCATCCAAAATGCAAAGTAACCCCAGACCTGTCCCTGTAAAGAATCAGGGAGGTGAAATAACATGTTTTAGCTGTCTAACAGGCTCATTTCTGTAGCATCCCAGAACTTCCCAGCAGTGCATAAAGCAACGCAACTAACAATCACTTGTTTCCCCCAGGAGAGGAATTTGTGCCATTCAGTGCCTTGCTTTGCTATGGAGTTTTGGTCTGGTTTGTGGTAGATTTTGGGGGGGGGGGCTTTTGTGGGGAGGAGGTAAATAGGTTCTGGTTTATGATTTGGGGTTTCTTAGTGCTTCATCAGAGGAGGTGTAGGAATCAAGAAAATATCACTTGACCATGAAAAGAGCGGTTGAGATCTGCAGTGATGCTCAGTTCTTGGGAGAAATTGCACACAAGCTCCTCTCCAAGTTCTCTCCCACAAAACACTGGCTAGGAAATCTGCATTTCCAGCGTCAGTTTATCTATACCAGTACATAAAATAAAGCCAGGCATCTATTCCCCACCCTGACTGGAAGCACCAAAGAGCAGCAGAGCAAAGAACCAGTAAGTTACACTCAATAACCCACTGACAATATACATGCTCAAAGCCACTCATTGGGCTTCATACCTTCCCTCCTCAGTCCCTTCCACAGCATACATAGATCAAAAGATAGCAGTTGCTGCATTATTTCTTCTATGTATTCCCATTGCTCCTTTCCAAATCCTCACTCCTCCACGGGTAGAGGAGCTTTTATACAGCTCTGTGTGTATGTATACATATATATACACATGCACATAGGCCTTCCATTCTAACAAGAGAAAGGGAAGCCCCATATGAAAAGATCATAACCCATCCATGCTTTGTGAAAGCATGGCAAATGCAAAGCCCTTGTATCCACACTGTGGCTATGCATGGCTTTGTACTGTGAAAGTTAAATATACTTTCCAAAACAATACAGACAGTGTTAAGGAAGACTTCACCCCTAAAGACACCAGCATCCAGCATAAATTGAAAGCAATTCCTGTGAAAGTAAAGCTGCTGAAAGGAGAGTAGATGTTATAGAAAGTATGCATGTATATATAGCATATATAGCATGTATATATAGTATGTGTACCATAGGCAAGCATGCATACGGTATACACATCTATGTTCTAGTTCAAATTTCTAGTAACAAATTCAAGGAAAAAATAAATGCAGAACACCAAAGCTGCTAGAGAGAGGAGCAAACAATGAATTAAATTCAATTCCTCTCAGAATAGCTTATTCAGTAAAACATAATACCACAGTGTCTATTGGCTTCTTAATTAAGTCTTAACTACTGATTCCCCACTGGTAACTTCAAAATTTTACTGCTGCTTTTTTCAAGATGTTCATGATTTTCTACCAGGATGGCAAAGAGTTACCAAAATGCTCACCAATGAAGTTTTTCCCCCATTGTATTCCTGTTATCATTTATGGGTTGTTTAACATCAGAAATGCATTCTTAAGCACTTCCTCACTTGCATTATCATAGATTATCATAGATAATGCAAGACAAGTTCCAAGGACAGCATTGTTAAGTGTCTGAAACAGGTAATGAATACTCATTCTGTCTAGACAAGAGATGCAGACAATACTGTTCCTTTTCTCTCAGTTCTGCCAGCTGCTAACAGCTTTGATAGTAAGCTGAATACTTGTAAATGCCTACATCTCTTACATTAAGAAAAATATTAATTATCCTTGTCTAAACAGAGAACAAACTCAAATCCTACCAATATTTATTTAAGGATTAAATCCCCATTCTACTGATAGGTTAATAGTGAGCAAAGCCAAGGGCTATTTCACATTCTTATCTTGTATACAGATAAATGAGTAAACTACAGGTGACACTGTGACACTCACCTCATGTAGCTTCTGCCAAAATTCAGGTCCATCCTCCATTTTTCTTAAGCTTGGTGGAATGTACCAAAAGCAAACGTTTGCATACTCCGGCTAAACAAGAGAACAAGTGATTTCTTATGAGATGTAACAAATGGGACAGGAACACCTATTATATATAGCTTGTCAAAGAGTTCTGCTTTTTGGGGGGGCAGGGGAAGCCTTTGAATTTATACCCTTTTCATTAAAACTTCAATCTCCAACTCACCTCATTTCCCTTTTTTGAAACTAGAAATAGTTTTCATACCATCCATCTCTCTTCCTGCTGCCAGAAAAAGGATACCTGTTGGGGTTCCTTTTTCATTTCTTCTTCCTATATACATATTTAACATTGCTTTGCTCACTAAAAACTTTGATTAGAAAAACGTGTAAGAGAGGCATAGAGAGGTAACTTACAGATTTCAAAATTGAAGCAACTTTAAAGAGAAGAATACATTTTCTTTTTAGTGTTTTTCTTAAATGGAAATTTCCTATGATGAATTTTACACAAAACAGACAAACTCACTTTTTGTCACCATTTAACACCTGGACTCCTAGTCATTTTTCCGCTGAAAACTGCTAATCTCCTTTTATATCATACAGCACACTACACAGCACTGGAGTTAATGCAGGTTTTCTCAATTTCCACATTTTATAAGAATCTTAGGACCCCTTGCAGGGTACGTGCCATACCCTAAATACATCTTGTCCAATATCTAAGCAGGTCTTTTGAGCAAAGATTGAGACTCCACATCTCTGCTTCCCTCCAGAGGAATTTTGCCTTTAAACTCAGCAGAGAGTTACCTGCAAGACTCCCAACAAGAATGGCTGTTCACCATGCACCATAAAATAAGGTATTTTGTGCTTATGAGGTTTCTGTTTCATACATGATTGAGAAAAAGTTCCCAGCAGACCAGTCCAGGGCCTCTCTACATTTCCTGCTAATTGGGAACAATTATTTTTTTTTACACGTACAGATCGCAATAGCACAAGGAATAGATGTGCCTTCTAATCCCATCCAACACTACCATAAAACCACTCAGTCAAACTTGACCTACATTATTTGCAACACAGTATGTAACTGGGGTCTACATTATAACATGGATTATAAACTCATACAACCCTCTACCCCTCCCACATGCCATACTCATTAGTACTGGTTGAAAGGAGAAAAAGAAAAAAGAAAAAAAAAAAGAAGTTAAAAGGGAGCTTAGTAGCTGGGTCACACCACTTCTTTGCCCCACTGTGAATGTGGCTGCTATCACAATCCCAGGCAGTTTCCTGAACGAGGAGAGCCCACCAGCTGAGACATGTTCTTTCATGAAAGGGCACTGAGAACTGCTCATATCATTTTCTGCCTCGCTTCAAAGAATGCATTAAATACAATTTAATCATCAAGAAGAATATCGTTGTCAGCAGGAACAGAGCTGCAAACCTGCCACCTGCTGCCACTGAATGAAATAAAGCACAGCTCTTAAAGTCCCATTTCTTTCCCCAAAGAGCATGCATTGAGTACACACATAAACACAGACCCTGAAAAGGCAGCGGCTTCCTCATGAGCACAAGCACTAGTTTGCTGTTACAGGGTTTATTTTAAAACTATTTGAAATCAGATGACAGGAGTAGACAGATGGCATATATTACCATATTGTCTTCTTGATTATCTCAGTTTCCTTTCACACATCAAATACATCACCCCCCTCTGAAAATACCATTCATCCTAGAAAAACTTAACTACTCCCATGCTTCGCTCTATTTCTGGTTATTTTGTCACAGCTCTTATCCAAGCAGGTAAGCAATTATACCACACAAGAGTTCAAGGTGACTCGAGAGCGAGTGGCATTTCCAGGCCATAGAGTGGTTCTTGTTGCCAGACTTTCCTCACTGCATGTATCAGAGGATCATCTTCCTCAGCTTCTTGTCCAAAGTCCAACTTCCTTTCAGAAAGGGCTCACATAACTGGGTCTAGCGGCCTCCCAGCAGTCTTTCTCTGAATTCTCACTGCTTGTCCCCCTGCACTCCTGAAAACCTTTTCTTACCCCTTGCTCAATTTCCTTCTCATAGCCCATACTATAGCACTCCCTCCAATCCCACTTTTAATCCAAGTGCCCTGCTCCCACAGGAACTAAATAGCAGCCTCTGCTCTCACCAACAGCTTTCACATGTACAGTAGATCTGGGCTCTCTGCTAAGCTCTACAATAACAGAAAACAGAGAGCTTTTAACAGACTTGCCACTTTAGGAACCCCAGCATGTTCTGCTGGCCCAAAATTCTTCAATCCATGTAAACTTTCCCAGTATGCACATTGAAATTAGCAGTTTTCAAAGCTAAAGGGAAAAGTTTATATTATATGAATAGTATAAAACATTTTTTATTTCATATTTCTTCTAGCCTAACCTGGAATGCTCATTGCATCAGCAAGCGTAAAGCAAATCTGCATCATTTTGGTTTGCTGGTCTCCACATGTGGCATTTACTCTGTTCCCCTTCCTCCTCCCCACACCACATACCCAGCTTTCACACACACACGCTTCCAACAATGGAGAAGGTTTTTCTAAAAATAACAGGTCTTTGCAACATCCCCAGCATGTTAGTCTTATTAACGAAAGAGCTAAGGATGGGTGGAAAAACAGCACTTTAGCTCTGCCCCCTTTACTCACTCTCCCCCAAGCAAGATCACCAACAGGTAATAAGCTGACAAATTTAGCAAAGATGAGTGAAAAACACAACATTTGGGTAGTTTTTCGGAAGACTGGTGTAGGAACAGAATTAAGGGAAAAAAACATGGACTTTAATCATGAAAAGTCCATTTTTAGGATCAAAATATTCTTCCATCCAGAATGCAGTCTTACCCTTAAGTCTGGCAAGCACTGCTTTTTTTGCAGCCAGACTTTTCACTTTCACAGAAAAGAGCTCCATCTATACTCCCCGAGGCAATACAGGCCCAGAAGCTAGGAAAATAGGTAGAGTAATGGTAGGGAATACAGAGTACGTTACATATGTTCAGTCATATCTGTCTATCTCCAATACATAAACTTATTAAATTATATACTTTAAATATATATAGGCAATTGGCTCAAAAGAACAAAATCAAACAATAGACACACCCCCAATAACAACAGTTCAGTTCCATCTTCACTTACTTCCAAAAGAAGCTGGAATCCCTCTCTCTTCTTAATTTCCTCCACTAGATATCTGTAATTAAAAATGCAGGGTTTTAAAGCACAGAAGAAAACAATACATATAGACAACAACAAAAAAGGTCTTGAACATGTACACGCTTTTTTTTCCCCTCGTCCTTTCCTTTTTTTTTTTCTTTCCTTTTTTTTTTTTTTCTGTCTGAAGAAACCAGAGTTAAACCTCATCTCTACCTGCTGTGAAAATGCAATAGCTATCAGTTCCTGAAAACAAATGAAGGCTACAGCCAGCCAAGGAGCACTGAGGAGAGCCCAAATTCTGTCCTCAGGCACAGATTTTCAGTGGAGCCACATGGCACAATTGATCCTATTTGCATCAGGCTGTGAACTTTCCTAGTGCAAATTTCCATTGATGTTGCTCTCTACAAATTAATTCCTCCACCTGTTTTTCTCAAGTGATAATGCTGTGTTGCTATGTTATGTCATGGTCAGCCTGACATCTCTTGCACTACTACTGTCACTAGGACCTCTTAGTTTAGCCCAGAATTTAAAAGTTTCCATATACTTCAAGCCCAGCAATTTTCCCAGTACTGTCCTTGTTCCACACTGTATGCAACAGTGCACATTTCCATTCAGTGAGCCACTGCTGATGCACAATAATCCCTGGCAACCTATGCTAACAATGCATTGAAATAAGTATTTCTTTTCTCTTTCATCTGTCAGTATGAAAAACTGAGAAACCTTCAGTAGGAAGATGGGTTTGAATCAAAACTTTGGATCCAAACAGCTTCAATTTATAGATTTTTTTTAAAACATGACCTCAACTTTGCCATGGCATACATCACACAGGAATTCTGAAGCAAAGAAGACACTGTGACGTAGCTGGGACTTCTCTTATTCCCCCCCTTTCAAAGCCCTCCCAAGGAAAATTCCAAAGAAATCACCTCAAATTCACACAGCTTTTCCATTTCAACAGAATTTTAGACAGCAAAATCTTCATGTAGAAGACTAACAGTAATAAAAACTGAGACAGTTGAACTACTCATTGTGTACACATTTGTCCTTCTGTTGCATTTATTTGGCATTTTCCTCCCCGTGGCTGCATTACTGGTCATGACACAAATAATTATTTTATCCACTATTTGAGGAAGAAAAATATTGTCAGAATACCCCCCTTGGTCCTAGCCACATGCCTGAAACCTGCCCCCACAGGGATACTGTGGGCTCTAGCACAGTTGTATCTGAAATGCCTGCTATTCGGCAGATGTGCTGCAGAAACAGGTTGGCTAGGGAGCCAGTAAACAATACCCTAGATGGTATACATTTTTCAAAACAGAGCATGGGGAGTTGTCATGCTGTTTATCATTAACAAGTATCATGTGTGTGATTCATTACCTCTTAGCACACATCCCTGCAAAATGATTGCCGTGGTAGAGTGCCAGTTCCCATGACACGCAGCTCTGAGAGTTGCACCGCCCCGTGCACTGTTGAGAAGCTTCCTCTTACTGTAACAAGTTGAGGTTCTGGGTCTCTTCTGCCATGACCATTTAGATCCTACTGTGTGCATTTGTTTGTTACCTGGCTGTTAATGCCTACACTACTGTTTAGGTTGAAAGAGAGGCATGCTAAAAGGTAAACAGGAGATTAGATATCATGTGACCATGTTGGGGGGAACTTGTTTCTGTAGGGGAATTGTCTTCAGTAAAAACAAGCTCAGTGCTTTTGTCCTGTTGATTTGACGATACTTGTCTGTGCCATAAAACCAACATTCAGCAAAATCAGCAGGCTATTCACAAGAGAGCGTCCCTCAATTTTTTTTGTTTTAAATAAATCTTGAAAAAGAAACCTACTTATGACCACCTTTCCCCTGACCTCCCCCCCTTTTTTTTTAGGTCTTAAATTGTTAAAAGCTATTTTACAATGCTTAATACACTTCCCTCTTATCACAAGTGCCTTTTTTTTTTTTTATATCACCATCTGACATAGGATATCTGATGTCAGTCAAGCTCACAACACTGTTAATCACATTCTTAACTACACTGCCAATAGCCTAAGAAGGCAGCCATTAGAAAATCCATCACCCATGACTTATCTTGCCAGGACCATTTGATGGCAGTGGAGCAATTTACTCTGTGCATCTTTGCACAGTTGACAGTGGAATTTTATTATCGGGTCATGGTTGCAGAATGTCAGAAGGGCTTGAGTCTCAGTGAGGACTGGAGTGCACAGAGAGGTGGTATTTACTATGATTAAGCCTTGCAGAAAATGAGGGGTGGATATCTGCAGTGAAAGTAGACATATGTCTGCTAAGAGTAGGTGTCAGAAGAGGAATCGGGCAGAAAAACTGCAAAGATGCTGAAGCATAAAAAGCAGAGTTGGTTATAGTTGTATTCTAAAAGCAGTTTACTTCTATTTTCTTTTTAGTGTACTTCATAAAGCAATATTCCTGCAACAAAAATAATTTGGGGAAAAAAAACCAACCAGCAAAAAAATTTCTGAAGTGATCAGCAGGATGCTCTACTGTAGGTATTTTAAAAATAAGCCTATCCAAATAGGTAGCATCACAATGTTCCTGGGATATCTAATACACTGAAAATATGATTCATCTGCAGAACAAGAAGAAATTAATGGAATAGCCAATAAGCAAAGTTTGATGCAACAGAAATATGTGCCAGCAATTACCCTAAAACCTTTGCAGCTCTGCCTGGCCATGGGAGGTGGGGGTGGAAATAATCTTGCTGTTAAATTCTGTAGTCAGTGGACTAGTTCCAGAATTAATCCAGGTCTGTTCAGGAATGCTGAAATACTGTCTTTGCAACATCAAAGTAACACCTACTGTAACAAATCAGGAGAAAGGCTGCACAGCTGTTGAGTAGTTAGGAAGCCTGGCATAGTGCCCATGTCCATGCAAACCCAAGATAGCAATGCAGCTACTGTAAAGAATATACTTCATCAGATAATAACTAAGAATTAAATTTCTTTAAAAAAAAAAAAAAAAAGACAACCCAGTCACTCCTTAGAAGAGCTACCAGCTAAATCCTAACATTCAAAGACAATATCGATCCCAGAAAGGTCATTAATCACTACAGTCTGTCAAATGACCTTGCCCAGTGACCTTGATAAGGCTCAATTCTCCTCCTGATAGTAGAATGAATGAATTACTCTGTATAGACACAGAACAGTACAATGCTTTGGAACAAAATCAAGGTGCAATTTAACGAGAAGATATTAAGGAACACTTAACCAACAAAACAATGAGTGGGTTTAAAGAAATAAAATAGAGAAAAAAGCCACAGCTTATTTGGGCTTTTCTGGTTTTGCTGCTTTCTTTTTACTCCTTTTTAATCCACTCTGGGTTTAGGTCATGGGTATTTTTACCTTTTCTTTGAGTGACTTTAATGAAGCGAGACTATTCCTTTAATTGTCACTGGAGTAAAGATTCAATTCTTTTCAACTTGGTAGTCTATATCAAAAATAAAATAGCAATATGATATGGGTGACCATTTTTCAGTATTAATGATTTGACTTACAGTAGTGTTGTCCTGGTTTCAGCTGGTATAGAGTTAAGTGTCTTCCTAGTAGCTGGTACAGTGCTGTGTTTTGAGTTCAGTATGAGAAGAGTGTTGATAACACT
>JANZLQ010000078.1:89220-130403 GCA_026212715.1 Elanus axillaris | reverse complement strand
AGCAATTACTCTGTGCACCATTTGTACATTCCAATCCTTTTACTATTACTGTTGTCATTTTATTAGTGTTGTTATCACTATAATTACTTTCTTCTTTTCTGTTCTATTAAACTGTTCTTATCTCAACCCACAAGTTTTACTTTTTTTTTTTCCCGATTTTCTCCCCCATCCCACTTGGCGGGGGGAAGGGGTGAGCAGCTGCATGGTGTTAGTTGTTCACTGGCGTTAAACCACAACAAGAGTACAGCTAGCCCTGGAATTGGTGAAGATTTCATTGGGGTTTATCTTGTATAAATTCTGAACAAATACGATACTTCAGGAGAACTGTTTTTAATGGGCCATTATCTGACAGAAATAATACTGAAATAAGAAGACAAAGCAACCTGCATATGGAAGTTTCTTCCCAGAAACTGAGACATCACCATCACTTTAGAAACACCTTCTAGCAAGAATTCTGCACTTGTGAAACTCAGTTCTGCAAGACCAAAAACTTAGTAAAATTGAACAGGGCAGGCGAGGGGAAGATCTCAAGTAAAAGGCACTTTGGTCCCTAACAGAACATTGTAAGCATTAAGAGCTTCAGCAAATTTGTGGAGAAAAAACAAGCAGTATCTCAGAACAATATGCCTTAATATACCTCTACTACATCCTAACATTAACAGAGTGTCCTCGTACAAATTTCCCCACATCATCACCTTTCTGCGTTTCCTCAGTCACGAGGAATGAAGTGAAGAGAATGGTTAATTCACTTCTTGCTAGACACAGCTCAGAGCTCTGTTTACAGTAACACCAGAACACAGTTATGAGTTAGAAGAGGGTGTATTGGCAAGCCTGTCCTAAGTCTGGTTCAGATAACATAAATGTTAAACAACATAGATTGATAGTCTAATTTGGACTTCTATGTTTACCAACACCTATGCTTATTGCTAAAAGTAATAGTTACTATTAAATATTGTAGGAAATGTAATAACACTAATTATTATTGCTTTTAGTTTCTCATATTATACACAAACAAAAGGATAGATGGGGGGAAAAGTAACAATGCAGTCTGTTTCAGGATACGGAGTATCAGCAGTGTCAACATTTCAATCAATTAAACAGACTAGAACTATTCAAAACTGTGAGGCAGTACCTAGCCAAAGCCAGTGCCCTGTTTACTCTCTCCTCAAGGCCTGTGGTTCCCAATGCTTTCCACATCAGCCAGAATTTGAAGGCATCTGGACGCCTGCTGCACTGAATGGACTTGTCACCAGTGTCATAGCTGACATCGTAGAACTTATCCTGCTGGAACAGGTATGCAGCCTTGGCAGAGTAACACTTCTTCAGGAGGCCCTATTAAAAACACAATAGAGACTTAGATTGGTAATAAGCATTTTCAGACCTTTATATTTTCACAAGCCAAAGCCTTTTTTTCCTGTCTGTACCAACAGCGTAGGAAAACAGAACTGGATGTGCAGGAAACTATCCAAAGCTTATGGTGTAGTTTAAAAACCCTGGATGAACCCAAACCCAGTGAAGTCAGCACTGACAACAAGGGAACTTCTTTTTATTATTTTATTCATTAATGTCACTGAAGAGTTGCAGGTTGAAAAGGAATTCCAACTCAGATCTCAAGAAACCATGGGAGTGGGGGTACCACAAAAACAGTCGCCTGAAGACATACATGGGTGGTAGGAAAGAGGGAAGAGGAGGAGAAGCCTATGTCCACTGCTCCAGTCCATAGGTTGGAAGAACAGCCCCCAAGAAGCTTCCTACATGTTCACAAATGGCTCAGTCTATTCCTTCTCTGTCAAAGAACTTTATATATGGCCCAGTTAGTTGTAGGTAGGGAAGATTTTAGCCCTGAGAAATAAATATTTAGCCCTTACCAGAAAACAGTCACTGAGTATTTAGCATAGGCTATCTGACTGTTTGAGTGGAAACACCACAAGGATACTAGTACGACCTCAATTTTTGTCTCTTTTCACAGTTCAGACAATTTTAACATTTGAAAATAAACCTCAGAAAAGGTATCTTAGCATACCCTAATTAAGGTTTGTTAATGAAATTATTTTTATTCAACAATCTCCAGTCTCCAACTTCTGAGAGTCTGCCTTGGCAGAGATGAGCAGCAGAAAACAGACAAAGATAAATGAGTAAAATGGCAAGTTCCAGCAAATAACAAAGCTGAGGAAACAGAAAGGAGGCTGTCATAGGTTTAAAGATGCAGGGGAAGAGAAGAGGCATAGGACTGGCCATCAGCTGAAGAAAGAAATACCAAAGTATACTCTCTAATACTATGAAGTAGAGAAGAGAGAAGGGCTGGCAGAAAGCAGGTTACAAGAGCAGAGATGAGGGTGGCCCTACAAGAAGCCCAGGAGACAGAAAAGCTTGTAGATTTGTCAGTGATATTAAAAGTGGATAAGAAAAATAAACCACAGCCTATAAGATAATACTAGAATAGAAATTCAGATGAGGTTAAAAACATGGCTACAGCATCTGATTCAGATCTGCAAAAATGTATTTAAGTGACAGTTGAACCAGAAGTCTTCCATGCAGAACAGACCAAGGAACAGAAGTGGACAGCATGACAGAAGTTGCTACAGTATCTCAAAGAGCACAATTTGTTTTCCAATTCAACACCTTTCTTCAGTTTGAACAAACTGAAAAAGCATTTCACATTTCATCCTTTTCTCTGCATCTGCTGCAAGTCTGTTTTAAAATGGCAGTGTCTGACATCATTCTTAATCAAAGTGTCATATTCCTGTAACAGAGGTACAATTCTTGAGCTACATTAAAATTCACTACTGATAACTTTGGAACTGGCAATAAATTGAGAATAAAAGGTCAAGACAAAAAAAAAATCCAAAGAAGAAATCATCCACTGATACACACAGAATAAGTCTCCCTCTCTCCTAGCCTTTTCAGTTCCCTCCATCAATACTAAAACCAAACCGAACAAAAAAACCAGCCTGCATACCTATTCATAGATCACAAAAGGAGAACACCACTAAAGGTTTCTCCACAACTTCTGTAGGGGTTTGCCAATCCCACTGTAATATCACTGGTTTGTAGAAAAGACAGCAAACTCAGTCTGAACCCTTTAGCCACAGGATCAGCATATTCAGCCTCGTGAAAAGAGTTTACGTGACACCTTGGGGGAAAAAAAGGGGCAGCAGCTGCTCTCCCTCTGCAGTAATAATGTGCTGCTGTAGCAATACACAGTAGCCATAGCTGAAAAGCCAATGCTGGGTGCAGTTTTTTGCCATAAGATACTCACATCTGCTTTCCAACTTTCTCAGGATAAGAAAGGCAAGATCACATTAGAAACCGAAGAAGAGTCAAGCACTGAAGCATCCACCCTTTACAGTTTCTCTACAGCTTTGTGTTCTCTGGCTAGCAGCTGCACAACAGGAACAGGAGTCTGTTTGTCAAGCCATTGTGCCCTATTTATCTAGATCTCCATACCTTGATTTTTTACTAGACATGGTATTTAAAAAAAGAAAAGAAGGCAGCAACATCTACAAATTTGATTGCTTTGTCTCTTACTGACTTTAGAATTTTGCATGGTGTTTCTGCAGTGAGTGTATAGCAGGGTTGATCAATGTTGGACTATCTTCTGCCTTATCAGGATGTACTACACCTGCACAATAGAGGACATCACAGGATATTAATTCCCCTCATGCCTTTTGTCTGAGAAAATAACTTTTGTTTGTCACAAGAAACCTAAACTCAGTTGGTAATATTACAGAAAGACTGAGAAGTTCACCTAAGATCACAGTACAGCTGCAGAGTCTCATAGTTTAAAAACAAATGCTCTAGAGTGAAAAATGTAACAAGAACAAACAGTTCAATACCTCTGAGTGAACTCAAATTCCTGGGAAGATATTTCATTTAAAATAAAAATAAAAATCTGGGTACTGTCCTACTCTCCTGGTACGTCTGAAGCTGACAAGACGCGCTGGCTTGATGATGCTTTTTCATCTGCTTATCTTACTAATAATGCAACATGCTCAAGAAATCCTGCTGAACATACTGCCTACTGTCAATCTCCAGAGGCATGTACAGTGACATCCTCCAGCAGGTCACTAGAACAGTCAGGAGAAGAAACAAAAACCATGCTTTGTGAGAAAGAAAGAAACATGCCAGACCAATGCAAGAAGCAGGGTGGAGCAGAAAGAGAAGGGAAAAGAAAGGGAATGTCACAGAATAAAGTTTGGGCAGGGAAGACAACAGAAGAGGAAAAAAATCCAAATTTTATGCTCAAGAAAGCAGTTACTCCTTGATTGCTGCTTATGTCTCAAAAAAACCATGCTGAAGACAAAGTCATCTGTTTTCCTAGTCAAATGATGAAAAAGTAGAAGAAAAAAAGAAAAAATGAAAAAAGTATGCTTTATAACTCAACATTCTCAGTCCCAAGAAGACCCCAACATTTTTCCACACAGTGACTAAGTTGCTTCATCTGTTCAGAACTGCAAAAATTTCATTAGAACTGCCCCATTTGACAAGTTTGAGACTCTTTCTTCAACTCTTTCTTCAGCCTCTTTTATCTTTCCACCCTTTGTACAGAGACTAATGGTAGTGCTCTGCCTTATACTGGGGCTGTTAAAAAGTTTTGAAAATGGAAATACTATTTTTATGGAGGCTCCAGTCCACTACAGTTTGAAATAGCCTTTGGTCTTGATGAAGTTGCTACGTGTTCTAATAAATGGCAAGTAAATGAATAATTATTGATACTGAAATAAAGTTATAAGAGCTCCAATTTCATAATTCAAGATATTTTTCTCATTGAACACACTTACCTACAGCAAGCCTTCTGCTGTTTTCCATTTCCATTACTAGTTAAAAGTGAATTTCAATTTCGTTAATAAAACAGCTTCCCTCCCCCGCCCCAAGAGAAAGATCTTCCTGATTTGCCTCATCTGAACCAATAAGGACAATCTTTTGAAAAGCATACTTGAAAATTCTCAAAAGCAGTGCAGTGCAAAAGGCCACCCCTGTAATTCACTTCTAGAGGTGAGAAAGAGCTCTCAGTTGTACTAACCCCAAGCAGAATGCAAAGGGAATAGAGTATTGCTGCAGCTGCCCTAGAAAGGAATCAGCAAAGTAGATACCTTTGTGACACTGCTAATAATGAGGAAGAGATTACACTGTAGATGGCTACTATGATCACCTCAATCAATTCTATTCTGTGCTAAACTGGGATTTCATTAGCTACATTCTTTGAGACTTTATTTTTAACTAATAAGTGAAAATTCTGCTCATTACCTAAAATTGATTGCTAATTACCTAACCTAGTGCTACACTCCAAAGAGTCACAGTACTTCAGCATTGGTGATAAACACTAGTTCTCTATTTATATGGTGATAATATTCACATTTCTATGGATTATGGCAAGGACAAATTAGAGTAGCTCTGTTGCCTTAAGGGAGTATGTAGAACCCAAGACTGATCCATAACATTTTAAGAACATAAAAGAACAAAAGTTGACACTCATGTTTTGAGAATATTGGTCCATCTAGTTTTGTGTTTAAACAGTCACTGCAATTCACACCAGAGGAATACAAGTGTTTTCTGAGTAAGTCTATCTCATTACAGAAGTGATGAAAGTTACCCAAGGTATGGCAGTGAAAAAGGGATGGCTGTGCATTTCTTGAGTGCTTTAAGCACTGAGGAACTGCTGTCATTGATCTGAGCTTTTACAGAGGATTAACCAATCTCTTTTTTCCCTTTGGTGAAAACACTTCTCCCTTCTAAGGAAGTCAAATATTTATTTCCCTTTTCTCTCTCTACCTTCTTTGGAAATCATTCCAATTTTGTTTCACTAAGGCTGGAAGATACTCTTACTGGCATTTCACCACAGTTTATCCTTCTTTTTCTAAATCTGTATAGGAAAAATATTTAAGTACAATGTTTCATTCTAATAATCTAGCTGCAATGTTTTAAGCCTGTTAACATTGCTAAACCACATAGCTTCATTGATGCTATGTGGCAAAAAACCCGACACAAACCAAGCAAAACCAGTCACTATTACTTTTGCTAATGAGAAATTAGGGTGTTAATCTACATCAGAAATGTCATTATTCCTTCTAAAGATTATCTTTTCATACATAAAGTAAAATACAAAGCTTGGGCTTGTTGAACTACCTATACCTTAAAAAAAAAAAAAAAAGAGAGAGACAGAGAAAGAAAAACTGAAGAGGAATATTTGTCCACTTATAATCACCTAACACTATCCTGAGGTAGTCCACAGTTTCCCAAATGGACATCAAAGCAAATGGGAAGACAGGCTAGCAGAACTTCCTTAACGAGTTCTTCAAAGGGAACTAGGGCTTGATTCATAAATGGGACTTAGTATCTATGTTTAACATTTTTCTGCTCTGATTTCTTGCAGAATTCACCACTTCAGAAACTACCTAAGGTTCCTTGAACAGTCACTAGCAGAGCAATGTGTGCCAAACTCCTCCAGCTCCCACCTCAGCATCCAGCTCCCACTGATGAATCCTAACCACAGTATGAAGGAATTACGTTCACATATAAATGTGCTTCATCTGCAGCCATAGGTATTTATGTAATTTAGGAACAGTGTGAGAAACCAATACAGGTACTCTTCCTTTCTCTTACTGGTGTGAAAATACCATTTTTAATGGGAAACTGGATTCAGCTGCCTGTTCTACAAAAGGATCAAAGCAAAGCCTTTCTTCCAAAGTGTCTTAAATACGCATTTGATCTTTTTTTCTTAAGGATGTATATTCCAACACTTTCAAAAAGCTGATAAGGAACTACTCAAATTTGTATGCATGTCTGTCTTCATATAAAGAGTGCACTGGCACATACACAAAGCATCTAAGTGCCAATTTCCCAGGAATTAAACAGGGTAAAATGCCCTCTCCTCCCCATGCAGAGAAATCTACTTTCCAGAAGGCCTCTCACTGTTCAACAGGATCTGATTGTATGATCAGTAATACTTGTGTTTTCACCCCTCAACGGCCTAGGATTCAGTTCCACAAGTACTTACAGCACAACACTGCCTAGCTGTGATTTAGAAGTGGAATACAATTGCTCTACCAGCCATTATACTCCATGGAAAGAGAATACAGAAAGGCTGCCAGAGACCTGCAGTTGGAACAGTGTTTATAAAGTGACTCTAAATGCCAGGGCAGCTAGAATATTTCATTCCTCTCCATTTCTTTCGTCTTTCTTCCTGAGAAATTTCCACTATGCAGCCCAAGTAGTCTAATCATTACCTGGGGCTATATCTATGTACTGGGCCTAATTAGTTAAAAATAAAGCACTGAATTCTTCCCAAGCCTGCAACTAAGACACCACATTAATCTCAGTCAATAACTTCATTCTGCTTGTTTTTCATCCTGGAATAAAGATAAAGTGATGGATGAGTAGTCCTGGAGTCTAATCCTCTTTAATCCCACAGACTCTAGTCTAAGGAAATGAGGAGGCACACTTCTCCTTGCTGTCCTGCCATGACTCACCCCTGACGTGGAGCAATCAGCTGATTAGCATCTAAGCTCTGTGGTTCTTATCAGTTCTTACTACCAGAAGTTAGTAACCAATTACATGGATAGCTAACCACTAGCAGCTGAAGAGAAACTATCAGCTCTTTTGACAAAGATTTATAGAAGTGATTTACAAACTATGGCCACAAAACAGTGATGCAAACCTCAGGGGCTCCGTATCTTCATGATGTTCAGTCATTCGTAACTATGAAGTATAAGCTAAAACTCACCCCTGATGGTGGACAATGGGCATAAGTTTTAGCAGGGCTGAGTTAGAAATGTGGCTTGAAATAATTGACCTCTTATTGGCTTCTTTATTAAGATAGAAGACTTCCACAACAATATAAGCAGGGACTTCTACCACACTGCAGACTCATCTCACTTCTGTGCCACTTGAAGTCAGAGTTCTGTTGTTTGCTTGCTAGACCTTTTAATCAGTCATGACTTTTGGAAAGCCTAAATCACCCTGGTGATGAAGAACTAGTAGAGTGAGGAAAGAAGGCTCACCACCTTTACCTGCATGTGCTTCAGCTCCTACCCCTCTCCATTCCTAGCACGGTGCACTCACATAAGGGGATGCGAAAAGGAGCTCTGCCTACTTCAAACAGAGATGCAGTACTGCTGCAGTCCAATGAATGACAGCTATTCTGAAGACTTTGATAAGCTCGGTGTTTAAGTGCTGCAGACCCAGGTGACAAAATACTCAATTTTGAATGCAAATCATGTACTAGAAGTTAACTAGCAAGGGCACCAGCTGCAAAATTTGACCAGTGGTGAGTACAGCGACTTGGATCAGTTTGACCCTGCTCTCTTACTCATCCTTTATTAATTCTGTGGTGAAATTCAAAATAATATCATTCAGCCTTTGCACTGCAGTGTAGTAAAACTGACTTGCAGTTGTTTTCTAATTATTTCCACCTCCATATTACAGCAATGACAGCCTTCTGCATTAAAAAAAATGAAAAAAAAAAAGGACAGAAGGACTTACAGAGTTGTCTTTCACCAGAAGAGCACAGCACTGGATTCCTGCCAACAGCATTTTATGGGGATTCCAGGCGACAGAATCAGCCCTGCCAAATTTATAAATGGAGAAAGGAAGGTGGAAATTGCACGTATAATCATGTGTACTAGAGAATAAAAAATGGCCAAACACAATCCAAGCAGAGAAATCAGATTTCCCATTTCACCCCCCTAGTTTCAGAAATCTCTCCAGTTAATAGTAATACGTATTTTTGGAAAATGTGGGTCTCATGGAGGCCAACAGGCCCCACAACTTCCACCTCAGTCCCTGGTAAGTATGCCCATAAACTAAACTGACTTACCTGTGGATGCCATGAAGAAGTCTGCAATGCTTCCTCGATACCAAAGCCGACCCACCCCAAGAAGCCTGTTGGAAAATGTATAGAGCCAAGACAATATTATTTGTAAAAAGTTCTTTTGATAATGCTTCAACTAACAATTTCTGAAGATGTTTTATCCCATTTAAAACTTAAGTTTACTATATAGTCAGTGGGCTGAATTTTGCCTTTAGCATCATCTACTGAAATAAAGATGGCAGCCTGGGGTTGTGCCTAAAACAGAGAAGCTGATGGTTTGTGCCACTATGTGAGCCACAAACTACACTGTCCCTTCTGTGTAAGCAAGGACATGAAGTGAAGTATCTTTGCATAACCAGATCCATTCCTAATACTGAATCAGAGGTGCTTCCTTTCCCCCAGCCTAAACCTAAGAAGTGAGAGCAGAAAGCCCCATTTTGCCTACTTTCTTCCTGCTAGCCTTTTCTTTTGAGACATTCACAAGGGAAACGGTAGAGAATGATAATCTCTGCCAATTGCAAAGTCCATGCTCAGATTTTTCCACTGAGATTGGATATGAAAAGTGAAGTCCCTGAGTAAGCAATAGCAGCATTTCTGTTACCAGCAATCCAACTGACATTAAAATGGAGTAAGACTCACCACATCTCCCTCAGGTCATCTAAGAACCAAGTGTGTGGTCTAAGAGTCATTTAGGCCTTCTGTGTAATGAGGAAAGCTCTCCACTGAAACTCCTTATTGAGTGTCATCTTATCTATTCTGGATACCTGTCTTTGGGTGACACCTTTTGCAGATGTCTCTCTCCATGGACTATAGAAGGAATTCAGACAACAAGCTTTTATTAGAAGTTTAATTTCTGGGCAACTGGAATCAGGGAAGGTGATTGTCATCCATGAATTCTGCAAGGATCAGATTTCACCCACCAGGTGCTGTGAATCTCCAGTTCTCAAACAACAATATTTGACCACAGGGGAGGGATGGGGAGAACAAACAACAAACAGTAGACATATCATACAGTGCATTTGAGAAATTATTATTAAATATGAAAAAATGGATTTTTCAATGTTCATTCAGGCAGAATCCACTTAAGCAAATTCCTTGTGAAGTAAGCAAGGCTCCTCAGAGACACACGGGAAGCATCAGTCCACAAAACATCTGGACTCAGCTTATTTTAAAAAAAGATTAATACATTTTAAGCTAATGAAGGGGAAAAAAAATTACTGATGTGAAAATTCCTGACCTGAGCATGAAGAATACATACTTGTTTGGCTTTTGTTCTTTTTTTTTTCCTTGAAAGAAACAGATGGGATAGCTGATCTAAGAATTTAGCATCAGTATTTGCTTCATAGGCCATACATTAGGAATAAGATCTGCTATCTCTAGGAGATGGGAATGGTAAAGGCTCACAAGGGAAATTAAAGGTTAGTAACTTGCTTAACACATGCTGTTCTCATTAATGCAGTATATTAATGCACCACATCACCTTTATGTTGTCACGCTCACAGCATCCTTGCTGAGGAAAAGGCTGCTGCTCAATCTACAGGTAAGACCTAAGGTAGGAAATTATTTGCCACAACTTCACAGTAATCCTGCGGCAGAACCATGACTTGAACTTGGGTTTCTCCAGCTAGCCCAAATTTGCCATGTTATGGGAAGATAATCAAACTGAACTTCCTATTCATAGGCAAATTTTACTCTTCTCATTCTATGATTCAATAAAGTCAAAACAGTTACTAAGTTACTCCCCAATTTTCATAATTCATAAGCAAAATTGGGGAGTAATCTTTACAAAATTTGCATCCAAAGGTGTCTATATTTGAAAAAGATGACATTTTCCCACTGCCTCTGAAAAACAGGAGGCTGTCAAGAGGTCATCTCAACTGTGTGCTACCCCCAAAGGCAGGATCAGCCATACCTAAGTCATTTCTGTCAAACACTTGTCTTTTCTAGAGATTATTCATCAATGAACACAGCCAGCTTGTGATTAGCACTGAAGTGAAAAATAAGGTGCAGAAAGACATCAGCAAGTGCTGCCTCCACAGCACTATAGGCACTACTTTCTGCCCTTGTTTCAAAAATTACTGCTGGAGATCTGGAAGAGAGGGATGATAGTACTGGAGGACCAGGCATCTCCAGCACCTTTCAATCGCTCTTTGAGCCACAGTACTACAAGATGAATTTGTGCTTCATGCTTCTTTACCCATTTCAAAGACCAAGTGCTTAGGGATCCAGGGCTGGCAAAAACAAACCAAAAACAAATGAGAAGGCACCCACGAAAACCAAGATTCACTGGCTTTGTCTGGTTTTAAAGACCTCTAATGATGGACGCTGCACAACTTCACCACTTAAATTGTGTTTAATGGTAACAACCCTACCAATTTAAAGTCTCAGTCCTAAACAGTGTTACCTCTTGTCATACCTGCAGTGGCCAGGGGACAGATTATTCCTTCTCTTTTTGGAATAGCTTTTAAAGCATCTGTAGACTATTACATATTGTCTCTTTGTATTTCTAGTTTAAATAACACCAGTGCTTTCAATCTTTCCTCATTGGTCATTATTTCTAGATATGGTTTCATTTATTCTCACTGCTCTATTTTCTAATTTTTTTCCTGTAGGTCCTGAACCTTCTTGAAATGCAGCTTTTAATCTGGACAAAATCTAGATAAAGCAGATGGAGCACCAAGCAGAAAGAGAGAATTATTTTATGTATCTTCTTTATTCAATTCTGAAAGACATTTAACCCTACTTGAAAATGCTTACAATTGCTGATTTGTATTGTACTGCAAATCCAAATCTTTTTCTGAAGATCTGCTGTATAGCCAACAATCCTCAGCCTGTAGTTGTGCAAGTTGATTATTACAGCTTAAACTTAGAGCTCTATCTTAACTGAACTATAGCCTAGTTTTTCCACTTTTTTCTCCAACCTGTCAAGATCTCTGATTTCTAATCCTGTCCTCCCACTGCCTCTTGCAGCAGTTTTACATCATTTTCATATTTTGTCAGCATATTCTTTTTCATCCAAGCTATTAATGAAAATACCAGATAACCTCTAACCTAGGGTGGAACTTTGTGGAATCCTGCTCAAAATTTTCTCCCCTTTCAGCAGTGAACTACTGAAAACTGCTCTCTGGGTATGGTTTTGCCAGGTTTTCACTCACTACCACAGCTGCAGCTTGGCATGTTTCTCTGCCTTTCTGATGAGATATTGCAAAGACACAGTAAAGTTAACTGCTTCTCTTCCATCCATGAGACTACAGAAGGCAGGCAGATTGATCAAACTAGGTTGACACATTTTGTTTATGACAAGTCCAGCTCAGAGCAATGCAGGGTAGCTCAAAACACAAACATTATCACGTGCATCCCATGCAATGTAATTGATAAGTAGGTATGAGAGAATTACTATGTTTCATATGCAACAAACCACTTAGAGCTGAATAATGGGAATCACAGTGTTCACAATGTGATTAAACTAATTACCTAAGCACAGGCTAATAGGTCAAACCTGATTTTCTGTACTGGTCTAGCCATAGGAAAAAAAGTCAAAGGACCAGCAGGGAAGAAACTCTCATACGTAGTATTTAAAGCTACATGAACATAATACACGGCATAAATAAGTGCTGGAGCTTGAGTGCATATTGATAATGCAAAACAAATCATTAAGAAAGCATCATAATCTATGATTGAATGCAATAAGCAACTGGAATGTGCTGTATGTATGTATGTATGAATGCTGTGAAGTGCAAAAAATAAGCCTGGTTATAGTCTCTGCACTTAAGCTGTTGAATGGCTTGACTGCTGAGACAGTTTGGGCTTATTGGTATTATCTTCTTAAAACAACTTTTTCCTTAACTCACTTTTCCTCTTTAGGTTTGTCTCCATGTGAGAGCTTATCTACTACTCCTGACTTCATTGAAATTTATCTTCCTGAAGCCCACTGATTTTATGCTGATGTTCTCCCTTTTGCCCTTCCTAAGAATCATGAGCTTTATCATCTCATATTTAATGAAAAGAGTCTCCCTAAGGCAGACATATCAATCTTCAGGATCAGAAAATATTCTGAAATGAGATACATCAGTGTAAATCTGGAAATAACACCACTGACATTCATATAAAATATTCTTATAAACAGCTCGAGACCATTTTCAGTAGATAATCCTGATTCCCATCAATGACACACGAAAAGTCCTAAATTAGACAGAACTTTCCATGTTTTTTAATATTTGTTTTAATTGTACTATACAGGTTTTTTTTTTCCTCCAAAGTTACAGCAGACCCAAATACCAGTACTCACTTGCTATAAAACTCAGACTGCATAATGTGTAAATCATTCAACAAGAAGACAGGCTTTTCAGAGGAATGTAGATCCTCAAATTTCAAAAATATTATATTCTTGCCAATAAAGCTAGAAAGAAGGCAGGCTTGCTTAAAAACAAAGAAAAAATCTGGCTCTTCACTATGTTTCTTGTGCACTCTTTCTGAATGGCAAATGCCTGGTCCCACTGTGCCTTTTCACGTATTCTAGTAAACCTATTTCTAATGGTGCTGTGAGTGAAAAAAGGTCACATCATGAATTACAGTCTGCTCATTTTACCATAGCACATTTGTATATCCACATATGCCTAACGTCTCTTACGTGGAAAGCTTTCAGTCTTTCCCCCATACCCTGTTCACATATAAATACAGCTAGAAATTTTAAACTAAAAATAAAGAAACAGCCATCCACTCAACTCTTCATAGAGGGTGAAAAGAAAGATGGAAGAAATACTGATAGAACCCTGAGAAACACTGAGAGGTTCATAACATGAATCGCATCTTAACAGAATGATTGGTCGTCCAGACTATAAACCCAATTTATTACTGGACATTTCTCCTTCTACTGGGAATCAATTAACATCTGACAACTACAGTCACTGTTAAAACAGAAAATCAACTTTAAGATATTCACTGACATTTTTACCTTAGTTTAACATGAGGCAAAATTGGAAGAAGTTAATTCTTTACAAAACACTATCAACTGCCTATGAAGTATATAGTTCAGAACATGGCCCAGGCTCATCCCACCTAATTTTAATTATTCAGCTACAGGGAGTATGTCAGGAGACTACTCATTCTTCTACAGACACTGGAGATGGCTCCAGCCATGTCTATTCAACTCACCTAAGATCCAACACAGATTCTGAATACATCCCTCTTTCCACTGACTATACACAGACACGCAAGAGACTACCATCTAATGTGAATGCTGCATTTTTGCTGAAAATCTGCTAGGTCATTCTCACCAGCACACAGCCATGAGGAGGCTTTGCAGACACTTTAAATACTAGGTCTAAATTCTGCATCTTTGCCTCCAAGTCAATAAGAAAACCCTTTTGACTCACACATACAGCAACTTTATTTATTAATGTCTGTGAGACATTTATTTGAAAGACACATTACTGCCTACATGATTTTTCCTTAGATAATCAACAATAAACAATCACTTCACAAGCAGAAGAGCTTCAGAGCAGGTCTAGAATTCTCCATTAATGTTGCTCCAGATTTTCTCATTGCCCCATGGCTTTTAATCTAACCATTCTGGATTTGTGGCATTGCAATTATAAATAAAATGCAGTTTCAGAAAATATGAAGAGACCTAGTTTTAGAAAAATACATTTACAGCTAACTCTTTCATGTAATAAAAAGGTCAATGATTATTCCGAAAAGGTTCATGAATGGATTTTAATATCCAAACCTAAAATTATAAAGAAATGAGAGAAGAAAAATTTCTTAACACTTCAGGAAAACATAAGGAGATCTACAGGAAACTCAAGCCTGTAAATATGAAACAGAATAATTTATGACAGGTGGAGCCAGAAATTTACCTGTATGAACCATACACTATAATTCTAATGTGTCCATTCTCCAATAGAATGTGGAAAGAATCCAAAGTTGTATTTGTATATAATCACCCTTGAAGCATTTTTAGAGGTGGCAAGAAGAAATTGATTCTAAAGTAATTTTGAAATATAACCCGAGAATGATAAAATAGCTTTGACTGCTTGTCACAACCAAATTATTTGCTGTTTTTCAGTACATGTAACAGAATGTATTTCTGTTCTCTATGCAAAAAAAAAAAACAAACCCAAACCAAAACGTTGTTAGAGCCCAACTTACTTCTACAAAGAAACATCAACAGTCAAAGAAAAATAGCAATTATAAAAAAGCAATGCTAAACAGAACTACACAGTATACAAACTCACATCAACATGAAGCCAGAGGCCATGCTTTTCACAGATATCGGCAATTTTATCCAGAGGATCAAATGCTCCCAGCACTGTTGTGCCTGCTGTAGCACAGACAAGAAATGGTGCTGACCCCTGCAATAGGATTCAAAACAAAAAACTGTCATTTGCACTGCTCATTTCCTCCAGTATATCGGCAGAGTTAAAGTATAAAAAGGTCTAGGAATGTCGGACATAGACATGACAGTCTACATTTTAGTTTCCCAGCAGAAGGTACCGCATTTAAAAGTGCTGGCTAAAAAAAAAAAAAAAAAAAAAAAAAAGACAGACATTTTCTATTTCTAGTTAACACCATCCCAGGGCAGATTTCACCAGCTTCAGACTGTTTTGACAGATGCTAGTTTTGTCAAGATCAAAACATACTGGTTATTTAACATCTCTCTTTATACACTGATTTTAATTTCTCAGTCTTCCACATTTTACTACCATATTTTCTGCCATTGTGCCAAATAAAAATAAAGATACTAGCTCAGCCAGCAGACTGCCCATGCAAGGAAAGGGCTCACCCCTCTAGTGGTTCCACCTGTATTGTCTCTACAATGTCCCTATCCTCTGCCTGGTGAAGGGAAACCTTCAGTTAGGGAACGCAATTTGCCTTTGGCAGCACTTGCACTACTGCAACTGGGATAGTCATTGCTGTCTGACCCCCATGCCTGACCTACAGCAAAGCACTATTCTCTGGCTCCTCCTCCTCCCTAGAAAACAGGAAGGACTGTAGGTGGTAACCAAATGTTAGGAGAGAGAGTACTGGAAACCTCAGACTGTTTTAAGGTTAGACAGGCAGGATAAGGAAAACTTTTGTCAGGTTGCAGTCTCCGACAACCATCGTAAGCCATCCATTTTGCTATCAGTGGCTTTGCTCATCACTTCCCCACTCAACTAATAGCAGGGGTACAATTACAATAGCAGACTAGGTCATGTACCGTGGCAGATGTGCTTGTGCCTACTTAGGAACAGAAACTGAAACAAAGAAAAGAATTGGTGGAGTCTGTAACAATTCCATGAAATTGAGGGTATCAGTCCTAGCAATGACTGCGGTCTCAGTTGCTGTTAAATACATGCTGAAGGAACTCCTCTGAACATTTCAGCATCTGGACCACAGCATGACAATGCAGTTACTGAAGAGGATTAAGTTGTTATTACATTGTACAGTCTGGGATCCCTGGAGTTCATTTGCAGTGAATTAAATCTCTCAGATGATGTAAGTTTCTCTGCTGATATAACTCAATGTAGCTTCACTGAAGTCAGCAGACATCAGCCAAAAAATCAAACTCTACACATGAGTCTTTTATATATCTCCACTTCAGCTGAAACCTGATCTTTCTTTAAGAAAAAGTGTTGCCACTTTTAAACATCTGCTACAGAGACAGACAGGCTTGATTCACGTTTACACTCTGACAGTTTTATACTTCTTTAACAGTGTAGAGGACTGTTAGAATGGTACATAATTATGATTTATTTGTATTTAAAGTTTCTTTACAAATTGCTAAAGCAGTGAAAACTAACCTTGGAATTTAAATTAATCCCATACATTCACAAAGAATTACCAGCCTATAATTCACTTCTTGGTCATTCATTCCTAGTACAACCTACCACAAAAGTCAATCAAACATACAAACCAGCCTGAAGCTCAAGTACAAAACACTTGCAAGTGAGGCAGAGATGTATCTGCTGCACCTAGTTTCTGTTAACATTCTCACTGATTTTCTCCCACAGCTACATCAAAGTCAAAGGTCCCCCAGCAGCCAGTAGGTAACATGACTGAATAGGAGGACAACTCTAGGATCTCTACAAATTCCAAAGATCGTTACCATGACATCTTTTTCTGCAGAGAATATAATTAAATTTTTATTCTTCTTAACAATGTAGTTAAAGAAATCTTCCTGACTAAATTCTCTAAAAAGAGGCCTAGTCAGTCAGTGATCATTTTGTTCTCCTATCACTAGCAAATACATCCTTTGTTGTCTAGAGCCTAGACTATTTACTGTAATTCACTGAAGTTACCTCTTGTAAAGGTTGTAAAGTAGCACTTTATCAAGGACAGACACACTGAAGCGCTGATTAAATGAAAACCTTCCAATACACCTGTAACTTCCATTAAAATACAAGTGAAATAGTGTTCTCCTGTAAGCAGAGCATTTTAATATAGAACATTTCTTTTTAAATTGCAGAGCACCATACTGAGGTTGACCTTTTTTTTAAAATCATAAATGCCAGAGGGTTTCTTTCAAATAACTGTTAAATTTAGTATTACATCAACAAACAAGAATTGTTTTTGCAAGAGCAAAGAGCTCATTCTCCTTTCAGCCTGCTTCCTCTTGCTCCATTTTGTTTCAGTCCTTTTTTTTTTTCCCCACCTTGCTCAAATGGGTAAAGTATATGTTGTTTTCTACAGATAATGCAAAGTACAGAAAGAGGCAAGGCAAGAGAGTTTGCTAGGTCATTAGGCCCAGCACATATCAATAGTTATGTTATCTAGCATGAAACTCAAAGAAGACATGGTTGTTTGGCAGAAGATCTACCCAAATCAGATCTTTGTGAAAATTGTTGTGGCCATGCCAGTGCCTGACAGGACAACACTGCCTTGGCTTTTCTATCAGCCACAAAAGTAGGTTTCCCAAGGTAGGATTCCATGGTAGGCACAGTCCACACCATGGACATTGCACTAGTTGCTTGGTATTCACAGATCATGGACTAAGGGCTGAGCTCTGAATCCTACTCCTCTGATGCACAAAGTGGAAGTGAGAAATAAGGTGAGCTAACCAAGCCAAAAAGGAGATGCTCTGTGCCTCAGAATTCACATTCAGTCCTACAAGCTCTCCGAAATAAAGTATGTTGACTATAGCAAGTGCCGTCTTACAGATTGTGGGAATGTGTTAACGTTGTCCAAACACACACATCAGCACATTTCCAAATGTTGGCCTTTGACTTTCTACTTGGCAAAGTCTCTGGGGGAAAAGAGGCGCAGGACAGAATCTCTGCACTCTTGCTACAATACTAGAAAAGACCAAATTTAGCATTTGTAGCTTGTATGACTGTTTTAGAGACTAAGCCACATGTTACAGTTCTTGCTCACTGCAGAGGATAGAACAATACTGCTGTAATTAACTGAAAAACCTACAGCTTTTATTTACTGTTTAAGGAAAGCAAGTAGTGCATCCATTTAAAAAAGGATCAAGGGCAAAATAAATCCTAGAAGAAATGTGCTAAATACTTCAGAGCAGTGTTGTACTCGGGACTTTCCTTAGTAGTAAACACCCTGTTGAATTTTAATCCCTTTCAAGAGTGTAGCGCCTAGAAGTCTTGGCGTGTTGCACAAGTTTATGGCAAATGGATTGCACCTGCAAGAAAGACACTGTTACATTAACTGCCCTATTTTTAAGATTTCACTCACTCAGTTTTCCTTCTTTTCACTCCGACACAAGCACATAGTCTGCATACACTCCTCTCTCCCCCTCTCACCTCTTTCCTGGCCCGTTGGACTTGTTTCTCCAGCTCCTCAGGTATCATCTTACCTCTAAGGGACACAGATTTAAAACTTTTTCAGTTACATTCAAATAGGCTCGTTATATACAGCACTACTGCATTTTAAAAAGGCTCAGAGACCACAGCCTTGGCTTTTCCTTGCTTACCTTTCATCTGTTTTGATGAAGTAAACATTCTCTGTACCAATACCCAGGAAGGAGGCTGCCTTCTTCATGGAGTAATGACACTGTAAATGAAAGAGCCATGAAAAAAAAAGTAAGCAAGCACTTAAAATGAAAGAAAGAAATTCCTCAGCATAGAGAACAATGACATTGAAGTTAATTTAATAGCAGCTAACAGTCATGACTACAGTGTATCCTAACAAAAACAGACAAAGCTACACAGCACCAAGACCATCTTGTATTTAACAATGACACACACTGAAGACTGGGGAAAATAACACAAAAAGAGATGTGCACCATGTTTAAAATGTGAGCTAAAAAAAATAAAAAGCTCTATTCCAAAGCTGGTTCTGCATTAGAATGAAAAGTAGAAATTTTGAAGTGTCGTCAGGGAAGAATTATTAATTGTTTCAAAATGTTGCAACAAAACTGAATCAAAAGTATCAATGAGTGTAAGAGTTAGGAAATGCATGAGAAGAAAGGTCCAAAGGCTACTGAGTCAGCTGCTTAGAAGCAACCCATAGGTCTGAAAGTCTAAGAGCACCACACCTTGGAAACTGGACCCTTAATCAGGATATATCTTATGATATAGCTAAAGCCTTCACCACTTTATCCATGTAATTTTTCTATGTGCTTTCTCTAAACATCAGCTGTTGGCCACTGCCAGAGACAGGATACTATGCTAAACTGACCCTTGGCCTGATCCAGCAACTCTGTGCATAGGATCAAGGAGCTCAAGCCCCAAAACTTACCAAAGCCTTTAGATGTGGTACAATTGGGACTTCCAAGGCTTTCAAAGCCCTATCACTGCAAAAGGTTCTAAAAATCATGGTGTTATGAAGGTTGTTCCCATGAACATGAATCTCAGAAGCCATTATGAAAGCAAGCAGACTTTAGATAGGACTCAGTACATCTTCAAAAATTAATACAAATTTTGCAAAAGGTTCCAGTCTGGACCAGTCTGTATTTTTCAGAAAATGAAGTTACTATTTCAGAAAAGAATTTTAGCTAGATGTCAGCACAGAGACATCTTTGAATGAGTACAGATATATGCAGCCCACTTCTCAGTTTGCACTGAATAAAGGGCATTAGTGTATGAAGCCCATGAAGCAAGTGTAAAAGAAGAGTCCCCTTCACTGGCTAAAAGGATGTTAGAAATGGGTGTTTATTCAGTTAGAATGTGATAAAATGGGTCTGCTGAGAAGGATACTTAAGCCCACAGTCCACTCTCTACTTTTTAAAAGCTTTTTTCCATTAAACAAACATTGAAGGTATACTTTACCATATTTCCAACATTCACCTCTATAAGGACCTGGTCTACTGGGGATACTGTTATTCCAGCATAAGAACATTTTGTCTTATTCCAGAACAACGGTATGCTGATCCCTGGTTAATCCATCTTCAGGATTAGCCTGGGAATTCAAGATGCAGTAACCTTCTTAATCCGAAGACATTTTTAGATGTCAAAACCACTCTGAATAATGTGCAGCATGCCAAATGTCTACACCACTCATAGCAATGGAGCCAGTTTTGACAATATGCAGCATCTCATAGGACTACACAGTTCTTCTGAGAATCAAGATCATCCAAGCCTTGGATAATCACTGCTCTTCTCAAAAAATATAATTGGCTCTTTTTCACATTATCACTGAAGAGTTAAAATAACGCATACTCCAGCAACTGTGAAGATGTCTAGAATTGTTACTTTTCATACGGGAGGTGAAGCCAGGTGGTTAATTAATTCCACTTTCTTCCAGAGAGTTCACACAAATGCAGTTACTGCGGAACATAATTATGAAAAATGTACAACATTTTAATGTGTGGGTATGAATGTATTAAGGGTATTAAGGCCTGTCACGCTTATTATGATGAGATGGATCATCTCAAAGGACTCTCTTTTTGACAAAAAGGTTTCCCCCACCATGATCCCCTTTTTAAATAAAGGTATTCAAAGATACTACCTGATACTATCAGGTAGTTTTAAGAAAGCTTAATTCTGTAACACCACACATTCACAAAGCCTTTAGGGTTCATTCATTTAGACTGTTAAAAGAACAGTAACATATATAGGTGGCTAATTAATCCTACATTATATCAAATTACATCATTAATGGTAATAATAACTGTAGAGTGGCTGTGTGTTGTTCAGTAGAAGTTTGAACATGTTTTCAACTGATTAGTGAAGCACTTAAAATACAAGTTGCCTCCATCACTGGTTTCTATCCATTAGGTTCAAATGAAAGGTATAAATCACCAGGAATAATAAGATCACTCCAAACTGAGAAAGCAGTAGACCTGCAAATTCACTATACTAGTAAACAGGCAATCACTAAATCACATATTTTATTATAAAAAATGTTATGGGAGACTGGGAGAAAGATAAAAGAGGCTTGAGCACCTGAAAGAATATACAAAAAAGCAGAGGGAAAGAGAAAAACAGGGAATGCCGAAACAAAACAGGCTGCAAGACACATTATTTCTCGCCTCCACAAGTACTTCTGCATGTCTTGGAAAATTTTGTCAGGTCTTCAGTAGGACAGAAAAGGGACAAGACTTATACTACCCCATAGACTTAGAATATGCTTTCCTTGATGAAAAAAGTAGTCTTTCAGTTATATTGATTGAAAACATATAAAAATTTCTTTTTTCCCCCCATCATTACTAGAAGCCATTACGCTAAATTACACTGCATCATTTTAAGAAAAAATACACTAGAGAACATTTAGCAGCTCCAGTCACAAGTCAACTAATTCACTTGTTCATCATTCCAATTCCAAAAAAAAAGGGAAAGAAATATCCAGATAAAAGGTATTATTTGTATCTAGATTATATATGTAATTTGACATAGTAATTTTAAATACTACGAGTTCAGATTACTCTTGCCACATCTTTTGCAATTTTGTTTGTTTAGACCCATTATTAAATCTGTAGCCATTTGTAGTAAGAAAAGAATGCCTTTGAGCACAAGATCAAATTGGAACGGTGCATTTAAGATGTGCTACTGTACTATTTTAACCATAGCTAGACATAGTTTTCATTTCCTAATAACGTTTGCAAAGACAAGGTACTTTCCCTCTGTGCTCATTAAAACAGAAGATAAATTTGTATTTTCTTGCTTTTGAAAAGTTTCCTAGAAACATGGTTGCATAAAGCAATTACATTATTATGAGATTGTTTTATTGCTCATTTTTGTCTGTTGTAATTTCAACAAGGGACAACATGGTGAGTTAATGTTGTGTTCTCTCACTTTATTACTTTCATGATCAAGTTGCACTGGGGAGGAATTTAGTTTCATTGCATCTAAAAAACTGCTCATATCAGCATGCACATTTCAATTGTTTACACATCCTCTTCTACCCTCAGTTACCTCAAATTTAGCAGATTTCTACCTTTCAGGTCAATGCAATACATTCTTGGGTCTGAATAAAGTTCAGATGGGACTCAAATAGCAAAAAGTGATAAAAAGGTAGGCTGACATCTATAACTACAACTGTATTCAGCTCCTACAGAGCCACAAATCATGCTCCAAGAAAGTGGGATATAGCCATTTCTCTACTACTGCTACTGTCTCAAGAGGAATCACTCTGTGATGGTCTAGCAAGAGAACTACCAAGTAACAGCATAAAGAGTGTTCATTATCACCATAATTTTAAATAGCTAAGCATTTTACTTGGAGGAACAAGGAGCCTTTTCATTCCTGAAGGCCAAACAGAGCATGTGAGGACCTTGGGTGAGCCATGCATTAAACATACACCTTCATGTTATCCAAGAACAGACAAATAGCCCCAGATCACATAAAACTGAGTCACTGACAAGTCCATGCTTTCCCCTGCTCTACAGCAAGGCAACTCTTTCAGTCTGCCAAGTGTCAGACTGAAACTTTGGGACTTGGCAATCAAGGCAAAAATCATTTCATCTGAACACAATGTTGAAGCCAAGCCCTAAAATGACACAAGTGCCTTGAGCAGCCATATGTTTTGACTCCTTATCAATAGTCTCAGTTGATTATAGCCTCATGGCTTCTCCATGCCAATACTGTTTGCCTGATCACATTGAAGATAAACACAGGTTGTTAACTTTCCAAGACAATTTTTTTTAATCATTTGCTTCTCCAGGTACCTCTTCAGTGGAAAGAGAAAAAAAAAACAAAACAAAAACAAAAAACAAGCAGCAGAGAATGCTAAGTAAAAGAAGGCTCAAAATAAAAACAAATAATAAAACTGCAGACCGTGTGACACAAGCACTTGTGTATTTATCTTCAGGGTGGGCCATTTATTACATATATTCTCATTATGACATATCTGAACTAAACAAAATTCCAAAAGGTAATATAACTTTGACTCAGTACAGATGGTTCTAAAATAAGTATATAGGAATATGCACATCTCCTCCCTCATGACCATAAATAAACACTACAGATCTTAGACAACAGCCACAACATCTAACTATTAAAAGTGGCAGTTTTACAGTAAGTGATTATTGAGTACTAAAGACAACATGGTTTTGTGAATCAAGTAAAGTATTAGGCGTCAAGAGTGTTGCCTTACAAACAATTAACCAATTTATTTTTCCCGGTCAGCTCTATGTTTTATGGTTTTGGTCTTGCTGGTGAAGCAAAGACATCAAAATAAATTTACTCTGAGGGTCAAATAAAATTTTTTTTTGTCATGAAATTAAATGCTTGTTTGGTTTGGAGTAAGAGCATATATTTTAGTTAAATCTCACAATGAAGTAAAATGTTACTTAATGATAGAAATTCTACATGCTTCACCTCAAAAGCATTAACAGAACATGTTTCAATCTCAGCTATTTCAATCTTAGCTATTTTTAAGATGTAATGTGATGGATTAAGTATGAACTGGCATGTCATTTCATATACACACTTTTCAGAAAGAAAAAACCTAAATATATTTTGCCTGGGGAAAAAAAAATCCCTTTATTTATGACATTTGGATTCAGTTCCAAAATATATGTGCTGTCTTGAACAACTTATCCAATGCCTTCATCCCTGGGGCCTCGTCAAAATAAGCCTCTTGCCTATTTACATTGCAAACTGTTTGGAGCATAAACTTAAGAACTAAAATTATTCTAGTAACTATATACATCCTAGTACAACAAGGTTCTCACTTCCACTGGGGCCTTTATATAGTGGAGTCAGGATTAATAACAACTCTGTACTAATCAAACAATAAACTCTTAAAATTAGAGGGACAGGTGAAAGAAAAAAGCCTCCAAAAATCAACTTCAGAAGAAACGTATGAATATAACTCAATTTCCCACAGGCAGTTTGGACAGATATTCAAAAACTTTCAAACTAGCCACATATTTTCAATTATTTAAAGAAGAACTGTCTGAAGACCAAGCAGTTTTTTCTGAACTGCTTTATTGTGGGTTTGGTTCTGTACCACAACCAATCTGTATGCAGACATAGGGCAGAATGGGAGGTGCAGAGAGCCATCTCACAGGTCCACAAGTGCTCAGCTTAGTACAAATTAAACCTGCAGAAAAAACTTTGACATCCAAAACCTACCTATGGTTCCTGCTAGACTTCCCATGCTGTGGGAAATCAAATGCTGCAGACCTCCACAACACACCACATGCATTCTGTTTCAGGTTTGCCTCACATACAACCTATTCTTATATCAGCAGTTTCCAAGAGCAGGAACATCTGTGTTTGTCTTCTGAAAGCAAGGAAGCTTCTGTAGGGAAATTTATCAACAGACTTCTCCATTTAGCTCCAATATTCCACATCATACACAGATGACAAATTTATTGTACCAGTGCCCCATCAGATATGCAAATGATATAATTTTGCAGCCATTGAAAAATAAAGTTCAAAAAGCTTTTTTGTTTTCCTTTTACCTCTTCTGAAGTGAACAGGACTAGTCTTGGCAAACCTGAAAGTCCTTTTTCCTTTATCTCAGGACAGAATTTGTATCTTGCTAAGTTCATTGCATACATATTAGAAACAGAGCCACCTACAGAAAGAGACATATAAATATCATATTAGCCACAGTCCTAGCACCTGTCCTGTGTCTGAGCGCTTGACCTATTAGGGAAAAAAACCCAAATCATATAGTTATCCTATAGATGCATCCAGCTAGCTTATTTCCTCCCCAAAAATCTACAGACATAAAATAAACTCTGGGTTCTGCAGCATGCATGGAAACAGAGCATGTTTGAATGCTCTTTGGGGATATTTCCTGAAGAATAAGAACTGTGCCCAAACAGTCCCCCCCAACAGAGAATACCCTGCAACAGCTCCTTTCCATTTACACTGATGCAGCGCCAGCTCAGCGGCCCTGCACCAAGGTCAGCTGTGCCTGCACCATACAGAGACTAGGAGATCTCTTGGGCAACCAGGCCTCAGAGTATTATGGGGGGAAAAAAGCCATTAGATAAAAACCACAATGAGTGGGAACTGGAAGATCTGCAAGGTAAGATCTGGACAGGTTTTATTCTCTTAAAATAACAAAACCAAAATAATAAAAAAACCCCTTACATAAAACTAGCACAAAAATGTACAATAAATTTATCTTTTAACAGTATCTCAGCAAGTTTTAATTAAGCAAGTCTGCCATAAAAGCAAGGATTCCACTGAAAACACACATCAAATCTGATGTGAAAAAAAAAATCCATACCTTTAATATATTTTTTTAAAAAATAATTAGGGTAGTTCAGTTTGTTTATTTTTCTACTACTCACATGTAGGCTAGAATTACTGACTTTGTTTTGGGGGCAAGAGGGGGTTAAATTCATTTACTCATTTAGTTTCTCTTCTCACCCCCAAATGAGATAGAAAAGCTTCACATCTAACCCAGTAATTTGTTATCTGAATAATCTGTGGAATAAAATCATTATGCTTCATTATTTCAATACAGCAGGCTGGAACACTGCTTTACAGGACATTTGAAAACCATGGCTTATCAAGAAGCTTAAGAAATATTTGTTTGGTTGGCCTTATCGTAACATTTAATAAAACTATCAAAACTCAAAGGAGTTAAGCTCATGACACTCTCACCAAGATAAACTCTAGCTCCCACAGTTGATATGCAGGGTACATAGATCAGTGCCCTCAGGCACCACTGGTTGGTGTCTAGCATGTAAATCAGCTCCCTGTCTGCCAAGCAATTTGACTCTGTCCAGTGAGGGTGTTGGTATTGTTGTTAATAAGGTCAGGAAGGGCATCAGTTACAAACAATTAATTTCCACATAATTATATTTAATGTAGAACTGTTTTCACGTGTTCGCTGATCAGATGCACAGAATTACTACTAGAAACACATAAAATAACCCTGTATTAAATAGTTGCGTGTGCACATCACTGGATTTTTGCATGCATTTTCAAATATTCTACATGAATCCAATATTCACGGACTTACTGGTATTAGTTAGCTTATAATGACTCAGCTTGAAATCTGAACTGTTCCTACCTGGATTAAATATACCATCACCTTCTTCCCAGCCTATGAACTCAATCATTTTCTTGATGACCGCTTCTTCCACCAACAGAAACACAGGGGATACTTCATATGTATATCTGAACAAAAATAAAAACATCATGATTGGTATTAAGACTAAAGAACACATGCCACAGAATACTGCTAAAACTAGATAAAGGTTTCTTGCACTTTAATCTATCAGAAGCCAACCACCATCAGCAGCAGAAATCTAAACTAAAAACACTATGGATCTGACCCAGTAGAACAATTGCTTAGTTCCTGACAGCATCACATTGACACTTCCATTCTCACAGTAATACATCAGAGTTTGCTTTTAATGTAGGTCACAGGCTTAAATTTCAGCTATAATGATATATTGCAAACAACAATTACTTTTTGTTAAGGCTTTACATTTGCAAGTAAACGGTAGACAGGTAACCATTTGCATTCAACTCTGTGCAGACTGCTTCAAAGGAAATGAAAACTGAGTAAGTCTGATTAATTCATTTTTACGCACTAAGTAAGATAAAAGTCTAGGTTTAAAAGCGTTGAAAAACAAAGATCTCTCCTCTTAAACCCCACCTCACAAACTAGAAAAAAAGGCCCTATCAGATTAGCCAACCTTCTGGTGAGCTATTCAGCCAACCCAGACCGTTTTTTTCCCCCAAATTCCTGCACAATTCCTACCTCCTCTGTAATACTGAAAACAGAAATTAGAAGGGGGTAGGGTGCAAAAAAAGCTGTTATTCCAAAATGCATGCTAATTCAACATCAAGAGGACAAAGAAATACACTTACACGCTTGGGTTCAGTGCTTCTGTTATGAAACGAGCCACTAATGAGTAATAATCTATTCCAGCATACAGCTGGTTGAAAAATCTTGGATGACCTGAAAATACAGATGAAAAGCAAGCAGTGACAGGACATACATGAAAAGAGAATATATCACAGGCCCTCTCAGTTGAACACTGATCACTGCAAACCACAATTCACTCCATCATTCTCTCAGTATTTTCTGGAGCTACTGTCCTTTTCTTAGGTTAGACAATCCCTTGAAAGCAAATTTAATAAGCACTTTCAGGTCCCAATACAAGGTTTGAAAGATATAAATAGTGCACAGGATGAATGTGGGTTGTTCACAAGTTTTACAAATTAAAAAAAAAAAAGGAAAAGGAATTGACAATTGAGTATACACCATGGCTTTTAAAAGAGATCTTGAGAGGCCACAATGGATGCTCAGCTAAATTTTGTTAAGCAGTAGAATACAGGAACCTGCTGACCTCAGGTAGCTATGCCTATGCTCCCACCAACATCTCAGTATTGAGAGAGAGAGAGAGAGAGAGAGAAGAGGTTTAACATCTTGGAAGAACTTGCTGCAGACTTAAAATGACAAGTTAAGAGAATTTGTTTACCTGCCTCAAAACACCAAGATATAACTAAATTTGAGAAAATTCTATACTATTGCTGACTATAGAAACAAGTCAGTTCAGCAGTGGGATCACCACCTAAATTTTAACGCACAGCATAGTACTTTTACATACAAAATCAGGTAAACTGTATGGCTCCATTTATATTATATCTGGGGCTTCAATAAATGTTTATACTTAAAGACTATTTGCACAGCATATTTTTACATACAATATCCTTTCTGTGGTGACATAGTGTAACAAATGAAAACCTAAAGGCAATTTGCAAAAGATAAACAGAACACCTTCCAGTAACTCAGTAATTGTATCTGCATATTATTAGTGCACGCCCCCTGTAGATCAGTATTGCTACTTTTCTGTGGTTTTCAAAGGCATGCATTCACTCTCAAAATTATTTTACGGTTCTACTTTTTTGCAACAGTGACTGTACCAGGGAACATGCCCTGGAAATCCACAACTAACTATATCAAACATCATTCTCACTTTCCAAAACACAGCCTAAGCTGTGCCACATCTGAAATACCGAGCTACTGATCCACAGCAGTTTCCTGAACAGATGTTGTTCATCCCTTTTTGCTAAGATTGAATTATACTACACATGCTGCAGAAAGGTTAGCCATAGAGAACTAACCCTGCAGAGAGATGTGGTACCCTGTCTCTGAAACATTGCAGGCTCTCTTCTCACAGTGTCTGGAACAGGAATTACTGCCTATCAGCAAATTAACAACCTGTAAGACTATTGCTCAAAAAGAACAATAGTAAATGCAGTGTAATCATCACCAAGAATGCATGAGGGCAGTGACGGCAACTGCACTCCTCACCACCTAGACAGCAGGAAATCACACCCAAAGATGCTTCTCCTGCCTGCTTTACTAGACTGTTATATCATATCTGTCTAGGTGACTTTCACAAGACTCAAAATGACAGAATCTACCATTAATGTCAATGGCATTACAGGAACCAGTTTTCAATTAGTTTGCCATGATTACATGTTTTAGTCAAACCTATAGTGATGAGCATTCAGTCAAACAAGAACACAGTCAAATGTCTGCATACTTGTATAGGCAGGCAAAAAAACAAACATTCACACCCCCAGTTTTCTGAAAGGCGACAAAACTTTGTAAACATTATCCTGTCTCCCTAAGTCAGCATACAACATAACTTCACTAGAAATCACATTCCTTACTGGTTTTGACGCTGTATTGTATAACATCCTGGCAGAGTTGCAAGAGTTTCTGATGAGATTCTCCGGCATCCCTCATTTCCAGGTCAAGAATCTGCTTCAAAGTTTCGGGGGCTCGCCATTCACAAACCTAGTGATGGGGAGACACCAGCAGCTAACAGGCTAGCCAAGAGGAAGAGGTTATAAAGGTAAGCACCATATTCAGCACTGGTTTCACAAAACTGCACACTGCAGGGCAGCATGCCACCACAAAATATCTCTGGTAAACTGGTCTCACGGGATCTTGGTTTTATTGTGTCTTGGGCGTTGCCTGATGATGAAAATTAGAGTTGGGAATGCTGGAAGGCAGAAAAGCAAGAGACCTGCAGGTCAGATTCTGTCCTTAGTTAAGGATTTGTAATCACAGCATTTTCAGATGCTGTTCTGTCAAGGGATGGGAGCAACCAGTGCATGCCCAACAGCAAGCCCGATTCATTTGCAGCTCCTTTTCCCACAGCCTCTTAAGCAGTGTTTCTGGGAAAACCATAGCAATCTCATAATGTTGCCCTTCCACAGTGGCACCATATCCACTGTTCCTCCTTCTCCAACACCAGTGCTCCTCAGAGCAAATGAATAACTCCCCCCACCCCAAACAAGAAAAATGCTACACCCGCTTGTCATGTCAAAGAAAGTACCCATTGTACTCCAAGATTAAAAACTCATTATTTTCTGGAAAATATGTTCACTAGTTATGTTATTGAAAGATTTTATAATGTGGTCTTTCTTAATTTGCAAGGCTGTCTTTATTTCAGAGCCAGACACAGACTATGTAGCCTCAAAATTGCTTCAAAAGTGCAATAAAACACAGCTTAGAAAAAAATTGATTTATTGTTCATTATCTCTATTACAACAATACTCTATGGCTTTACCTTTTCTGTTACATTATCAGCTTTCTGGATGACTTCTTCCATTATAATCTTACAGGCCTCTTCCACAAACTTCTCTCCTGCTTTTGAGTCCATTATTGGACCATTTAGGATGACCCCATCCACCAAAACAGCATTCTTCTTCTGGAGCATCTCCTGTTTGCAAATGCTGTCTGTAAGATAAGTAACTCAACATTAGAGCAAGGCCTGGACAACTAAATCATAGACCAAAAAAAATATTCTTTCATCACTGAAGATTTAGTCAACTTAAGGAAAAAAATACACATGGACTTTACACATGTACAAAAATACTAGCTTTTGGTGGAAGAATCTTTACAGACAGAAAACCCTGATGTGTTACTTCAAACCTAGATTGTTATTATGTAGGTAATAACATCCTACTGTATGGTATCTACTGCTTTCTGTAGCATACAAAAGCATGCAAGGCACCTTCCAAACACATAGGAAAATACAGTTCTGGCCTAGAACATTACACAGCTGGATAAGGAGAAATAAAGTGCAAGATAATAGGCATTTTTCTTGGCTGAAAATGTTTCCCTCCACGTTATTCCACCTGCTCCCCGTTTTTCATGAATAATTTTTAGCTTTGTTTCCCATACCTTTATGCTGCTCTTTCCCACCAGCCCGTCCTATTGCTCCGAGTCTTCTGCATCCTTTGCAGAGTGTTTCACTGACCCATGCTCCACAAAGATAAAACCTTTCAAGATTGCTGTCAATATCGCATACCTGTACTTCTCTCCTTTCTGCCCTCATCCTATTATGTGCCCTCAGTCACTAATTACAGTAGTTTGCTGTGCAGGTTATCCTGTTTATTCACTTACAGTGATCTCTTTCCACTCCCTCTCCTTTATCCACAAGATGTACTCTTCTGATATTTTCCATAAACAAATCGCTACTTCTTCCTTTACATTACTTCTGAAAGCACATCCAAGATGCTTGTAAGACACTGGCCAATAGCATCAACTACTTATCTATTTCATGTATTGATTTCATATGGTAAGACCAGGACTTCAGTTTTAATCCAGGTGAGGATAAAGGCGAAAGAGAGACATTTGGATATATCAGGGGAACAGACACTTGAAACAGTACAGTGCTGAAAGGAGAAGCGGTAACTAGCATATCCAAATTATGTGGGTTACAGACAGCATCTGTCCATTGATCTTGCCTTAGAATAGCTAAGATCTATGAAGCCAGGCAGCATTGCCTTGAAGGGTCATCTTCACCTACCCTGAGGATGGTGGAAGGGTAAAGATGTATGAAGGATAAAGTTCTATACCCAAAACAACTTTATCTTCTGCTTTACGTTTTGCTCCAGTTACAAAGTACAGAAGAAAGGTAGCTGCTTCACAGGTCTAAAAAAAACCAACTGAATTTCCAGAAGAATGCCAGACACTGCAGTCTGACACATTCATCACGCTTATAATAATTACAGTTCCTCATGCGCAGGAGGACATAGAAGAACAATGCTGCCTAGAAAGGTGCATGAGTTCGAGGTTCATTGATTGAAAGAAATCTTGTCAATCCCATGTGCTTTTATTTACTGATGACTCAGAGAAGCTATTCAGTTCACTTTCACTTTTCAGGAGAGACATGACAAACAAGAAAAAATTCTAACACAAGATGGAACCTCAGGCTTCCCATAACACTGATGACAAAAATGAGACCCCCACCCTCTGCATTTCTGAAATTACTTCTATTTTTAATCCAAAGAAGCAATATACTATATTTTGCTGAACAGAGTAGCCTTTGGCACATTGTTATAGGAGAGCCATAAATGTTCTTGTGGGAGAGATACAGAACAAGCAGATAAACAGTATTACATCTTCAACAGGCAAAGAGGAAAAATCTCAGACATCAAAAATGTCAATTCTTATCATGCTTCCCAGCACATCACAGCAGAGGCACTGTACAGAAATTGCAGCTTTGAAAAAGTATTAGAGGTTTCTCTCTGAAAACACAAGCTAGTAGGTTAACTTTGCAAGACGTAAAGCAACAGGTATTAACAAGGAATTGGAAGGCATCAGGACTTTGAGCAGGCAGAGCAGGGACTATTTTTGGATTGTGTTAGTTATTTGACACATAAATAGCTGCCTTAAAGTACTAACCAAAGTTCAACATAAACACAAAAGAGAATCTCAGCCTCAGCATCACCTGAAGATGCTACCATCTCCATGTGTATCAAAGGTGTTTTCTTTCTATGGAAAAGAGGACAGGATCTCAAAAAAACTACATGGGAGATTAGCATCTATTGCAGACCACAGATGTTAATACTTCCTTTGGTTCCAAGAAGAATAGATGGTGGAGCTCACCAACCTCACCAACTCCTTTTTTCTGCTGTGCTCCACCTCTCAGGTCTCTGCTAGAACCAGAGCTGTGCAAAAGCTTTCTGTTGGTAACTCCATCAGCCCTATTTCTGACACTTTTGCACAGAGGTGTGATACTAGTACTGCCATGACTTTAAAATGATATCTTCCAGGGATTCTGTGAAAAAGCAAAAGCAGACTTTACATTACTTTTTCTGCCACGTCTTTAGGGGGCTGGGTCATGGGTCTAACAACAGCTCCCTGTTTGAAGCAGGTCTGTTGACCTCTACACAGTTTTACAGTCTCTACAGGACACTTTGTGGAGCCTGAGGAAGAAGGCATCCTCTGGAAAATGGGTGACAGTCTACCCCTAGTCCCAACACATCTAATGTTAGGCCTCAGGCACAGTCTATAAAAGACAAAGGCAAAGTAGAAGGGTCAAAAGAAGGGAGGGAAAAGAGCCTTCATTTCAACAGCAGTTTACCTGTGTAAGGCTCTAGCAAAGAGTTCAGGACTTAGCCCACATTATATTTCATTAAATAATACACTTTGCAATTATTTACCACTTTCTTAATAATTTTTTTGTTATCACTTACCACTTCAATCCGAACTTGCTGAGCTAAATTCTACCCTGGAACATACCATAAGACTATTACTAGAAATTATTAGGAACAACTATTTCACAATCAGCAGCTAAAACAAGTCCCCAAATTACACATTTTCCAAGGTAAAGGTCTTCAGGTTTTGCAAACCACTGGTGGATATAAACACTACTCCCATCCCTCACGATTTTCCTGCAAATCCTCTGATACTTAATCTTCTACTTAGAAGTGTCTGACTTCTGGAGTTCTTAGGAGAATTCCAAATTCTTCTTTACTGAAAAATAAATGTGTTTCCTCCTGGTTGCATTAAAATCCTTGAAGAAGAAAACTAAGTAGATGATAAAAGTCTGGATTTCCATAGCATTTTTTTCTTTTTATCACATTTTTTAAAAGATCTATGGCCAATTTTAGATGGATGAACCTCCAGAAAGATTCAAGGTTCACTGTATGTCACAGTACCCAAGTTAAATAGCAAGCTTTTAACACCTTTTCAGAGCTCAGCGTCCAAGCTAAGAAACTCACACACTATCTTTATGATCTGATAATTTGTGTTGTTTCTTTAAAAAAAAAAAATCTTACCTCAAATGCTCAAAACATTATTTTCCAAGAATTTGGGGCCTTTTACATATCTGTCTCAAACACACCTGATTGCACTAAGGGAATGTTCCACATGGACCCCACTTTGTAGAAACAGCATCTTGTCACATATACATTTTTTTGTTTTCAAACATGATAGGCAAACAATCTAGAGATGTGGCTGCAATAAATAAATTCTCTTCTATTTAAGAATACAGAAACAGACTCCTAAGCAGACTCAGAAAACAGACTTCCAGAAAGTAGATCAAATGCAATTTCAGCCAAATGGCTCCAGGCTTAAAAGAGAACTGAAAGTTTACCAAATGGAAGTGCTTTAAATCAGAGATTAAGGATTATTGACTGTTCAAGACATCCTTCAGCAAAAAAGAAGACTCAATCCCACTCCAACTGAAAGCAATTGGACATTTAGCCACTGGCTTCAGCAGTGACAGAATGAAGCCTGTAATTCTCACATTTCATCCTGAGTGAAATATTCTATTACAGAAGCTGAAGGATTTCCAACCAGCATTTCATTTTTATGATCAATATTATTTTCCCAGCAGAAAACATAAATTAATTGGAGGTGAAATAATATACAGAAAGACAAACATTTTTCTTCAGATGTTTCTATATCATTATGTAAGCACTACCAAGTATTCTAAAAGCTGCATCTGTGTTTCCATAAACATATAGAAACTTTCACTGCTAAATTCTTGCACTACAAAAAGAAATTGGAGCCTTGCACTTGGCACATTCTGACAACGTTTGGGAGAGTAGAATAAAATGCCCAGAAAGATTTACTGCTCACAAGGAAAAGGCAGAAACAGAAGGGGGTGGTTGTGAAAGAGTAGCTTGTGCTTGAATGCCAGAGCCAAATCCTGTTCAGTTTACACTGTACTAATACCACTGACTATTCAAGCGAACGCAAAAGGCTGGCTTTGACCAAAGGCCAATTTCTGCTTTGTAACAAATGCAATAATAATTGCCAGCATCAATCAGAAACAAATGTTAAATTTCTCATTCTGCATGATCTAGCTGTGGTTCTTCTTTCAAAGGACCTCAGTATTTTCTTTCAGTGTGCCCAGAAAAAAGGAACGCAAGTGAGCTTCAGTGTCAAGACTCCACACCACCATGTTTAATGGATTACTGTGGTGCCATATCATGTATCAAAGTGTTAAAACACAAACCTGTCCCATACTATGCAGCAATTTGAGTCCCTTGGCATACATAGTCTTTAAAGACACTTTTGTTTCTTTAATCACCACTTTCTGTATGTCTACTGAAGTAAAGCCACTCCAGTTTTAAGGCAAAATACGTTGTTTCTCAGTAAACTGATTTCCTGGGCCTGTTGCCAAGTAAGGCAGATACAGGTTTCTTAGAATCCAGTATATAAGTTGACTTGGTGTCCTGGCAAAGCCATCTGTATGAAAAAAAAGTAGGCACAGGTATGGTAGGGCTCATGCAATTGCCCCTATAGGACATGTTCCTGTTTTGCAGGTTTATGGACCAGGCCTGCGGACAGGGAACAAGTTGGGTGCTTCCCTTCAGAATGTCTGCAACAGTCCCCCCTCACTCAGGAATCCTCTGACTGTGAAAATGCAAACATGACCTTTACAGAACAGGATGGAGGGAAACAAAAGTGCTTGTGTCTGGGCTCAAAGGCCCCTCAATAGACTCTGGGCACGCTGCTAGCACTGAAAGGCAACACTACAACAAATGGGTCCTATTCTCCATCCCACACCTAAATTTCCCCTTCTGAAAGGAACGGTTGGGAGGAAAGAGAGCAATCCAGAGAGGAGCCCCAGCAATGGATATCTGACGGGGAATACAAGGTCCGCACTAGGAGAGAGGTTCTGTTTTCAGAGATGTTTCCAGCTTCCTAAGGGGGCACCTGTGTTAGTTCAATGCTCATGACGTGCCCATTCACTGTGTGCCAAGCACGTGCTATGCACAACAGTACTAGGCAGGATATGCTAAATATATATATATATACACACAAATAAATAAAAGAAGCAGACAAAAGTTAAGAAACAAGAATTAGAAACTTATGCAGCCAAACCCCAGGAATTAATGTTAATATTTAATAACAGCTTCTCAATGCCCTAACCAAGTAACTGCAGGAATGACTCATGCTGTAACATTTTCCAATTAGGAAGAAAGGCTGCGGAGAATTGGAATTCACCTTGACATGAAACTGAGAAACGGCAGATGCCAACTATGAAATGGAAATCCCAGCTCCCTGGCCCCAATGAGATTCTCTCAACTCACATGTTCTAATTTTTAACATCTGCCAACAGCATAGGAACCATGTGAGAAACAAAATGGCTTTTACTTTAATTAGAAGTTGCACATTGATAATGAACATTTAATGAACATTCCTTTTTCTGTGGAAAAATGAATATATTTGCAACATCCAAGTCAATCACAGGCACTGTGCATGGGATAGCAAAGTTAACAACTTCAGGAGGCTGAGTTCAGACAGAAGTGATGAATATATGTGTGACCCACATAGAATATAAAGAATCCCTGAGATTTGTCTGCTTCCTACTGGAAAAAACTGAAGTGAAAATACAAATGGTTTTTTTTTTCTAAATGGAAGTCCTGCAGCTGCATTTAAGAGTCCACAACAGCCTCTAATTTCATGCAAGAACTATATTTTTAGTCGCAATGTAAAAAGTTTTAACTCCAGTCTTTCAAAAATCAACTAAGAAAGCAGTAATTTACTAAAACTGACTTTTCTGGGATTCAATGCAAGCTGAAATGTAAAAATAGATGAAAAGTCTAAATTTCATTTTAGGAAGTTTTACCTCTACATTCAAGTTACAGTCAAAACAACTTTTTTCCTCTCACTTTTTCTTAACATCATAAACACTTCCATATTTTCTGTTTCCTACAAAGGATTCCCAATTACCGCTCACTAACTTACATCTACAACGTTGCTCTGGGATGCCCTTATTTACTAAGAGGGAGGAGCTAGTGCATAGTAAATCAGGATGTAACTTTCCAGCCCATTAGGTCTTCTGAACTAGTTTCTACGTAGACATTCATAATTTATTAGCACATTACGTATAGCAAAGTAGTTCAATCCACTTTCAAAATGGAACAAGCTGCCTTGCACAAACTATTATAATGTTGCTGGTCAGATCAGCAGAGAGAGCAGTTACACAGATGAGGGACCCAGCAGGGCTCTGGACCCATCGCTTCAGATCATGCCTGCCCTGATTTCCCTATGTGCTTTTGGGAATCCCCTCCTGAGCTGCAAGAGGCCAAGCTGCTGGATGACAACACATGTTGGCAAGTGCCAGCAGAAGACACTGGCAGTCCTTCTTGAGGGCAGCCGCCTGGATGATGCCTGGTAGAAGCACAGATCTGACCACGCTATGCATGCTAGGACTCACCAGTGAGACCATATGATCCCTGCCCCAGCAAGGCAGCTGAAAGAGGCCCAAACAGAAGCCCCACACCACCTGCAGTCTTGGGCACCCACGTCTTCCATTTTTCCTCTAAGGCAGGCAGAAGACAAGTAACTTATTTGGTTGGTGGTGTTTTTTTTTGACCATGCCAAAATTTTAATCAGTCATTTGAGATCAGCATCAGCACTGCAACCAAATACCAGGTACATACAGTATTTGTTGCTTACTCTTTCCCCTTCAGGCAGGTGCAACAGCTTTTTGACATGATATATTGGCCCCAAAGGGGGCCCAATAGTCTGTGAAAAATGGAGCAGGTCTGCTTGAGAAAAATGAGTTTAAGAAGCTCAATGAGACACAAGCTGTCTTGCAGTGTAACTAGCAGTGGGACACTAAGCTGCTTATGAGACAACCTTTCTCGTTGAAACCCTGACATTTGCCAATGGGTAAGATCATATTTATGAGGCTTTTTAGCTTGCATAAGGTGAGATGTGACAAAGGGCAGAGACATCCAAGCTTTAGAGCCAAAAGCTCTTCCAAATTATCTAGATTTAACCAGCTACTTTGTAGAGTTATTGCTACTTCACTGACAAAAGACCTTGGTCACCAAGAACCACTTTCCTCATATTTATAGCACTGAAAAACCTCTGGTCTAGTGACGACTTCTTTAAAGACACCTCTATTTGCTGACACTTGACAAATTTTTCATTAAAAAAAAATCAAGATCACATATACTCAAGAAACAGTAGTAGAGATGGACAGACATACATTTGAACCAGGTCAAAGCCACCTTTTACTACCCTTAGACTAGCCCTGACAATAATCATCAACAGAAACCTCTGACATGCCACAAAGCAACAACTATTTGCATTTAAATTTATTATTCCCTCACTGCACATGTATAAACCCCACTAATGTTAAAATAAGATAACTTGTGTGCACAGGTGGGAGAATAAAAAAAGGGGTAAATGGCCCCAATTTACCCATGTCCTGCTGAGTATCCTTGAGCAATCAGTGCTTTACAAACAACTACCTCCAACAACACAACCTCGGCAATTTGTGACATTGTGACATGAGAAAAAGCAAAAAAGTCCATAAGAAATTTAACATCTGATTTTTGCAAAGCCTGAAGAGGTAGTTTTTGTAAATATCTGGGATGAGCATTAGGACTAACTAGTACAAAACTGATGGGAGGGGGGAGGTGAGCAGGGAAGGGGGAGTCAGAGAAATACGAAGACGTATATTTCAATGTGTCCACGTTTTCTGTCTTGAACATGTAATAAATGCATATAGAAATACAAATCATCTTTAATGCAGCAGGCTGCTTAAAATAATCAAGGGCAGGGAAGTTAAGGCACATGAAATCTAAACTGTTTAATAGGCAATAATAGCTGAATCAGTATGCAACAAGATCTCCCAATGCATTAAAAAGTGACAATTCTTGGTTGTATAAGTGACAGCTTAAAAGATGCCTTAATCAAGAAAGAAAAATTATTTGTTGAACTTCTCAAATGTCAAATTAAGCTCCTTCGCTAAATGTTCATTAACTGCCAAGAAAATTCTTATTAATTTTAAAGCACAATGAATGCACTCACACAGAATGGCTTTATTTGATGCAAACTTCATTTCTTGCAAACTTATGTTTCCCTTCCTCTGATGAAGTGATATTAGCAAAGCTCCTAGTATCTTTTTTATCAGATCAGATTTTAAGACACAGGAGAGATCCTATCCCTCTGCTCTGACCAAAATACTAACCAGTGTCACATTACCAGTGCCTGAAAGTCACCCTAACTTCCAGTATGTTTTACGATGCTTCACATTACACCTGTTTGAGATAGCAACACAGCAACATCTTGCATGAAATAAATGTTTACTGACTCATCTCCCCGGTCTGCTGGCAGACACAAACCACATAACACCCCAAACATACCATATACGCACCGAGCAGCCAGCAATTCAGAAGTTAAAAAGCAGCATATTGCATAAATTCTGACTGCTCCCTTACTCTTCTGGTTTCCAGCTCTGACTCTGTTTGCTGTACTTGATGAACTAGTAACTTGCTTGAGACTCTGCTTAATAGACTCATTCCCTTTTAGGGCATAAAAGGCTATCTCACCTTTTTTTTTTTCTCCAAATACAGAATTCTCCAGGCTTTCTCCATACCAAAACAACTTTTGAAAGTGACCCTGATGCCAAATGACTGAAGGATATAGACAGTCAAGATCCATTTCTGCATCTAGGAGTAGGAACCTACAACTTAGCAAAATCCCATTAATGAGAGGGGGCCATCTTTTTTGTTAGTGGAAGCACAACCTAGAAAATCCTCTTCCTGCACAGTCATTAAGGCTGCCCTTATGGACAGCAGTGATAATGTCTGAGAGAAATTAGGCTCAATTAGGAACAAGCAAGATGAACTTCACAAGAGCTCACTTTCAGATACATTAAGGGTGTTTAAAAAAGAAAAGAACAAATAACAAACAATCAAACAACAACAAAACACACAAAAAAAAAAAACCCTAACCAAACAAAACCAAACAAAAAAACCAAACTATGTCACCCCCCAAGAGTGCTCCCACTGCACTCACCACAGCAGCCACTGCAAGGGTCACTATGCACATCCCCATCTCCACTCCAACTGTGTCCACTTTGCCAGCTGCTCCAGCCGTGCAAAGCAAACACAATGACACTGCTGCAAAAGGCAGGTGACTTCAGTCTTTGTCTCCTAGACGTTTTGCCATATAACATTAAAATCTAAGAGCACAAAAAATCAGTACTGAAAGGAGAACTGCACATACAAGCCCAGAAGGTCTAGTTTTTACTGTGGATTCACACTTGCAAGGAAAAAAAGCTTTCAGCAGGCAGCAAAGAACTTACCACCTCAAGAAACAGAGCCCCATTTCTCAGCTCAAGATAACAGGAGCAAATCTTTCCCCAGATCCCAAACCACCTGAATTCACAAATAAGGCAACAATCAACACCCACAGAAAAGGCTACAATGCAGCCCAACTTCCTCCACCATCCCACTCATACAAAGTTCACCCACCAGACAGAATGTGGTAGAAAACACACCAAATCACCAAAGGTAAAAGGAAGACAGAACAGGGAGGGTAAAAAATTCCTCATGAGAGAGAGAGTACACAGAAATTACAGATGCTACTTGTGAATAAGACAGAGACTAGAAAGTCTGCGGCAACGAGGGTGGGGATCGTATTATCACTAGACACATTCTATCTTAGCAGCACAAGCCAATCATTTGGCAAGGAAATTAGACTTTTGGTAGCGTACTTCAGGCAATATTTGAACAAGAACACTACTACCCAGCCAAAGGGAACACTGGGATCTTGGTCTTAGTGACCACTAGAAGCTTATCTTTGGTGTTGTCTTGGCACAGGATATTAAGATAAACTGCGTCTGAAGCAAATCACTTTTGCAGCTGCTGTCACTCGTACAGTACCGCTACTCACGTAGTACAGCTGTTGTTACTTGCACAGTACAGCCTTAAACAACTACGAACACTGGAACATACTGCACACTAGAATTGTCATGTAACTACAAAGCTCATTCAATTTATATCAAATCAAGCAAAAGGGAATCATTGTTCTTAAAATACTAAGTTTCTGCAGTTTTCTTTCAAATATATTGTTTGGAGTTTTTCTACCAATAGAGTGCTAATGACTTGGGTCACCCATGAATGCATGACACCGAAATTCTGGGAGACAAGCTAGGAGACTTTCTCAACCTGGGAGTAAAAACTTTTTTAGTGTCTCATCCACGCCTAAGGTAAAACTACAAGAAATAGACTAGGCCCAAGCCTTTTTGACTGTTTTCATGAGAGAATCCCAATCTGGGGTAAGCGGAGAAACTTTTATGAAGAATATTGATCTTGCGGGAGAGGGGACAGCCATCTGCACACACTTACTATTTTCTGACTTCACAACCGGTTTCCACTCACAAGACCGTGGAATTCCTCATTTCTTAACCTCGTGAATAATGGTATGCCCAAAGCCTCGGCGTACCACAATTTAGTCTCTGCATTTCCTAAGCTTCTCCAGAAGTCTCACTGTTGTATTAGCCATAGGTCTTCCACCTTCCCCACTTCCAGAAACATACGGTCAACTTTTATTTTTCATTACATAATGATGCAAGGCCTTCCTGCCAATGCAGGTAAACAAGTTAACTTGATAATACATGCATAAAGCAGGATTAACTTCTCCCTTCCTGAAACTTCTTGCTCCCAAGCAAGTAACTGTATGGCCATGCCTGTTTTATACCGGTGCCCGGGAAACAAAAAAATAATAAAATAAAAGGCACCACTCTTTAAAGATCACGTACTTCAACAAAAATACTGTGCTGCAATGCTTTTTATAATAATTGTTGCAAACTCTGTACCTTATCAACCGTTCCGGCTGCGTTACTGCCGCACTTGAACAAGAGGAGGTTATAGACAGACAGCTACCTACCCTACAGGCAGCCTTTCTGCTCACCTCCACACCTCACCGGGGAAGCTTCCGAACGGGCGGGAGCCCTTCCCGAAGGCCGCCCTACCCCTCCCGCACCCTGGCTGCGAGCCCACCCCGCCTC
>JANZLQ010000078.1:77942-88534 GCA_026212715.1 Elanus axillaris | reverse complement strand
CCGGGCGTGAGGGGAGCGGCGGCCCCGGGCGTGAGGGGAGCGGCGGCGGGCAGGCCGCGGCGGAGGAGGAGGCCCGGGAGCTGCCGTTATTCCGCACCCGGGGGGTTCGTTGCCGTCGCTGCTTGTGACAGAACTTGTTTCGGTGCCGCAAATGCCTGACCCGGTGCCTTAAAACCCTTGTTCCAGTTTATTCCAGGACACCAGCCCTATTCAAGGCGACACGGGCCTTCTTACTTCTCATCCCTTTATTTCCTTGCAGTTGTTACCTCTTTGAAAAAAATACAAATAATGCAAACGGGCTTTCGTTGTTAGTGCTGTTGTCATAGGAAGGTCTGAAAGCATCCAGGAATTAACTGCCAATGCCCCCAAAAGCTCATGTCTTCCATTGAAATTCAGGCCCGATTGAGGTTTGGCAAAGGTTTTTGGAAGCTGGTGAAATACTCAGGCGTGAATTAAACATTAAATCACATGTAGTATCCTGATTTTCCTTGTTTGTGAGGAAACAAGCATGTAGCCCTTTCCTAGCTTCAACTGCAGGCTCTGCTAAGTCATTAATAAATTCTACATCTTGCAAAAGGTAATTTTGTAGCCCAATAGATAGCCTACACTGCAAGAGATAAGTGTTTGAACCTCAGTGTGATAGATAAAAATGGTAGATATCACTAAATTAAAAGTTTGTAGTTGCCTGGGAACAAGCGATCACGGCCTGATTGCATTCATCGTGGGTAAATGAAGGACAGCCCCAATCAAAACTACGTATTCCTGCTGCTTCAAAAGAGCTAATTTCCACAAACTGAGAAAAACAGTAAGGTGAACTGACAAGGCAAAAAAACCATTTAGTGAGAACAGCGAAAGAGGGGCTCTCTGAAAGACTCTATTAAATGGCTAAGAGTATGATTTTACAATCACAGATGGCAGTAACTTTCCCATAAAAGCTCAAAGGTGGCAGTTAGAAATAAAAGGGAAAACAAAGAGAGATTATATAAATTACAGTTGCTATAAATTACAAGTTACAGTATCAAAAATTGATAAGGGAAGTTAATAGGCAAGGAAAAAATCTATGGTTGTAAGAGCTGAAGACAAATGACACATTTTAAGTGTGTTAGGAATAAAAGGAAACCCAGTGGTGATACTGGCCCATCAGTAAATGTAGTTCATAAGTGGTTTTGTGCTGATGTGAAAAATGTAAATACGTTCAAGTACTTCTGTGCAAAAAAGAAACAAGTAGATGGATCTCAGGGGGATTATGAAGAACTGCTCCAGCCTGCTGGTAATTAAGAAAGATGGGAATCATGACCATTCTCCTATAAGCAAACTTGGATAACTTTTACTCCTGGTTCCAGAATAGATACTTGGGCTCTTTCACCTGTTTTAGTAAACTTAGGAATACTTGTGAAATTCTAAAGGGGTGCTAATGTCATACCAGTAGTCAAAAAAGGGCAATTGCAATAACAGGAAAGTACGGGCCAACATCAGAACCCCAAACAATAATGGGAATATCAGATTTAATTTAAAAATACTTCAAAGAAGTGAACAGAAATAATTCCAGTCTTTTTTAGGAAGACCAGGTCTAATCAAACTTCTCTAAATTAATTCTTTGATGAGATTGCTCATTTGGTTAAGTGCATATTGATAGTTTAGACTTTTAAGACAGTCTGAAAGAAGATGTAGTACCCCGTGATATCATTAAAGCAGATACTAAATTGACTAAGACTTGCCTAAATGACTGATGACAAAAAGTAACTGACAGTAAGGAACCTTCGTCAAATGGGTGTGTTACTGTGAAGAGGGGGTCACATCTGAAAATGACACAAAAGGGAGCGAAATGGTAAAGGTAATAAGGACCAAGCAACCACGTGAAGCAGTCTGAACTGAGTGGCAAACTGGGCGCTGTCAAACAAAATACATTTACTATAACTAAATCCCTGTAACAAGCTTGAAGGATTGTAGGTGCTGTGTACTGAGAGGGAGATGGCACTCGCTGCAGAAGATTTAGGGGTTGTAGTCACCAACTCACCGTAAACACTCACTCTGACACTGGTTACAGTAAGGGTTAATCTGCATCAGGGGAGTAGGAAGCAGGGGAGATTATAGTTTTATCTCTGGATATATCACTGAAGAGACCAATCTTGTATACTGCATTCCTGCTCATGTTTTGAAAAAAAAAATGTTGAAAAATTGGAGAGGGAGCAGATTAAGAGCTGAATATGTGATTTGAGAATTGAAGAAAAATGCTGCTAAGTGAGACTTAAAGAGCTCAATCTGTTTATCGTATCAAAAAGATTGACTTGATTACAGCATATAAGTACCTCTATGGAGAAAAAAAATACTGAATTCTGAAGGGCTCTTTAATCTAGTGGAGAATGGCATAACAAGAAGCTGTGGTAGAAACTGAAGTCAGACAAATTCAAATGAAGCACACAATTTTTCTTCTTAAGGTGACAATACATCACTGGAACAAGCTAACGAAGGCACCAAGAAATTTTTAACGTTTTTATGTTCCCCAACCAGGACAAGCTGTCTTTCTGGAAGACAGGTTTTAGCCAAATGCAGGTTACTGCCCTCAGTGCTCGTACATGTGTGAAATTTAATGACAGAGGATACAGAGGAGATCAGACCATATGACTAAATGGTCCTTTGTGGTCTTACTTCATTATTTCTTGTTATACTCAGTAAATATAGGAAGGGGTGGCTACTGGTGAGCATCTGCTCAAGATTATATTCTTTGTCAACTGACTGCAATCAGTCTCTGTGAAAAACATGACTACCCTGAGTGTGTAGGATTTTAAATGATTGCAGTACACGAGACATTCTTGGCAAGCAGAATATGAAATTTCAGAAGACAATCAACATTAGTCACCTATTTTCATTTGTCAGTGCAGTAAGCTGACAAGATTTCAATTCATCTGGGTCACAAAGGAGCTCAGAAGAGCTTAAGGAGAAGCTGAAGGAAAGAGCAGAAGCATGACTCCATTAAAAACCCTGGCCGTCAGACTTAGGTAATGTGATAATTAAACTGGAAGCTTTGAAACACTGGCAGACAAACCAGACAACTAATTTTATATGCAATTATTACACTAGTAAATATACATCAGTTTTAAATATTTATGGATTTCTTGCCCAGCTGGTGCATAAATGAATCAAGTTACCTCACCTGAAGCTATGATCCCCCATAATGAGCTGTGGTATGCAGTGAAGGCTAAAAGGTTTGACACTGACAAGTAATACCTACCTCTCTGAAAGCAGCCAGGACCACACAACTGAATTGTGTTGCACATGAACTATTGAGAACTACATTTAAACATTAATGAACTAACATTCTTCTTAAATTGTTGTGTTTGCCAGGATGTGAACTTGCATCTTCTCTCTCCTGCTTACAAAGTTAATATGGCAATATTCACCTCGGTGCCCTTTCTGTTCTCATCACCTGTCCCCCTCCCTGAAGTTTGTTACATGAAGACACAACCTTTTCAACAAGTACGGAACCTCCCCTAAACTATGCAGAAAACCAATGGCCATAAACAAATAGTTAAAACAGAACAGTAGAATAACAATACATTCCTTAGTGAAGGAAGAAAGAATAAAATTGGAGAGGGAGAGCTCATTTCAGAGTTAGCACATAAACTTTTTTTCAATTCTGCTACCCCAAAATTCAGAACAAGTGTGCTTTCCAAACAAGAAAACAATTTTATCCAAAAAAGACTCAAAGATTCTGAACTACCTAATTTTGGTATGCAAACCCTAACACACCTGTGAATGTTTCTGACTTCTAGAAATTATTTAGAAAAATGCCAGGCACTTTAGATGGCCTTAAAGATGAAAGCTGTCAAAATTACCATACACTTTTGCAAATCTAAACTGGATGGTGCAGAAAGTTGGGTCTCAGCCTGTTCTCTGTCTTTTCCCCAAGAGAAGCTGTGGGCTCTATTTTTAGAATTACAAAGAATTCCCAACTCCAAATGTAGTAAACAAAAGCTGCAGGACCCCTGCGCTTGTGAAAATCAGATCCTGGGGTATTAATAATTGAAATGTCATGGTTACCTCTGTTGGTATCAACATCACCTATGGAACTCAAACATTAGTAGTCTGGTGCAGGTAACTGAGACAAGGAAGAAAAAGCATTAAGAGGTTGAAGGGCATTCATTACCTTTTTGATGCCTAGAGGAATACTGTTGCTGTGCTACTGGAGGCCAACCAAAGGTGAAGACTGATCATTCTATACAGCAAAGTGAAGAAGTAGTTAGGCTCTCAAGTTGCAGCATCTGATGCCTTCAAAGGAACAATATTACATTAGCTAGCTGGCAAAACACATTGTTCAGAACATCAAGGCTCAAAAGAACAAAACATCAGTGGTTGTGGCTCAGACCCTAAAGGCATCAGCAAAGACAACAAAGCCAGCAGAAGGAATGCTGAATCTGAGTAGTAAAATATGGCTACAGGACACTTCATGGAGATTATATTCTGCATATCAGAGGTGTTCAAATGTCATTCCCTTGAGACACACGTAGCCCACACCTTCTTTTGGACAGGACATCTTCAGATGTCCAAAGGTCACACATACTATGAAGAGTCTGGGTGGAAGAAAGCATGGGGAGCAGTTCACGAACAGCAAAAGCCTCTGCATCCTTAGGAGGCAGGGTAAGGACCTGTCAAATTCCAGAACCCACCACTGTCCCTGCTGGTGGTGCCAGGGGCAGGATGAGCAGGAGACAACAGCAGCCTGAAAGAGTCAGAGGCACCGAAAGGACATCCCACCACTTCACTGCACGCCTGGGCTGGAGGTCCAGCTCAGGCCTGTAGCAGCCTCGTGTTGCTAGCCTTATCCCCACTTGCTGCTCGCCCAGAAACTCACTCAAATTGCTGGCAAGTCTTTCTTGGTTTCACAGACCCAGCTTAGATACCCATGTTGTGTATTTAAATCTATTAAATCACATCTATATTTTCAGGGCAGGGGGTAATCCAAATAGGGCTATTTATAATCCTTGAACATGCAACCTTTCAAGAGTGACTTTTGTTGATTCAAGTCAATAATGATAATTACAGATCTGTTATTATTCCCATGTTTAATAAAAGAAGCCTTGCAACGTACATTTTTAAAGGGTAGACTACCTAAGGTGCCTGATCTCAAAGTTGTAATACTCTTTTTGAATAACTGATAAGTCTTGTACATTTCCTTTAATCAATGTTGGCAAACCAGGTCATGTCATACACCTTCTCTAATGCTGATTTTGGTGGGAGGTGAAAGAATGGAAAATCTCATAGGAGGAGGAACTTTGCACGATTTGGGAATCAGCATACTGTTTCACCCATTATGTTTTAATCAGGTATTTTCCTGGGATAGATATGTGCTCTAGGAAAGATCCTTATGATAAAATAATGCTTAACAAATCTCATTACTCAGGTTTATGAAGTTGCTTGCCCCTTCTGTAATTCAGAGGGATTAAATCACTCCTGCAAATTAAAAATAGGACGATCAACTGATTAGAGCAGGGCTTCTGTTTGCTATTTGAATGGAGCAGACAAAAGAGGGAGCAGAAGCAATAAGGAAATAATGTTCAAGAATTGTAACAAATAAATGAGGATATTTCAAATCTCAGACTCTAATTTTATCTCAAGATCTCATTGATTACAAAGAAAAAGACTATACAAGCTTCATTCTTATGGTTTATAACATTACCAAAATATTTTGATAGCCATATAATTCACATTTGCCTGTTTTGTTGTGTTCTAGACAGAGAAGCCTAGGAGAAAATGGCTAATAAAAGCAAGGTGTTTTCATCCTTATTATGTGTCGGCACTTGTTGGGTTTTAATAAACAAAAAGATACTAGAAGTGCACATAGCTTTTTGCTTTTTTTATTGTTGCTGTTAATACAAGAATCTTAACATTCTATTTTAAGCATAGAAAGAGAAAGGGGATCACAGAGGAGGGATAGAGAAAAATTAGAGAAACATCAGGTACTGCTCTGCTGGAGTCACTACAGCTAGTGTGGGCATGTATGAGCTATCTTTAAACTAGCAAGCTTGGATATTGCTAAAGAAGTAGCTAAAGTAACACAATGCTCGAGGCAAGCTGCAGACTCTTCCTCAAGGCTGGGTATTTGGCATGTTGCCCACACAGAGCTACATGCTGCTGCAGCCAGAGTGCTATCGTGCACAGGGCTATAACAGATGATCATATGTCAGATGTTCCTGTCTTAGAAGTTAGGAGATGAAATGCATGTATGAAGATAGGAAATGTTGAAGATGCAATTGGTAAAAAGACAGGGTTTCACCCAGCGGTCAGCTGCACCAATTAGATTCCCAGAGTGGCTCTCTTCCTAAATCTTTTATAGATGCTTTTGAATCGGGCTTCACTAGATATTCTTGAGACAATAAACTCTGAAGAGCACAACAGTAGAGATGACGAATCAGAGAAGGGGCAAACTCTCCACTTTCACATTTTGTAGTGTCAGGAATCTTAAGAAAACCCTGTATATGTGCTTTTCCACATAAAGTAGCTTGCATGTTTGTTCCCCACCTAAAAAGAAAAATCTTTTGTGATTTTCCAAAAGAATAAAAACTAGGAAATTTTTAGCAGGCTAAGTATATGCCATCCTGAAATACCTTTGTGGCAAAAGCTGTAACTGTCATATCAGCAAGCCATATAATAAAAGGCATGAATATTGTTTCTGGAATCAGGATTTACGTCCTTTGTAACTTGTAGCGACCGGAAGGTAACATGAGCCCAAGAAATGCACTCAAACAGGTCTAACCCCCCATCCAATTCAGGGCATTTTGTGGTATCATTTAGAAGCAGACACAGATACTGCAGAGTGTAAGTGAAACACATGACATTATCTCCCAGAGCATGTAACCATGTTAAGTAAGGAGGGCTAATGCATGAGCTTCCTGTCTCTGTAAACTTCAGGAAAATAATTAAGTTTATGCCAGTTCAAGACAGATTTTATATGAATTCTTTCCTGTTGCAAAATAAGAGTCACGGACCACATAACATTCAGAAGGATGCAAAGCAGCAGGCAATTTCAGAACCATACTAAGCAATGTTATTTAGCAAAAAAGGAGCCTGTGGGTTCAGCAAATGAAGTGACTCCAACACACACTTGCATGGCAAATGTAGAATTCTGTGTACAAACAATGTACACTGAGCATCACAAAACTGCATTTGGGGTCAAAAAAAAGCTTCTTTGAGCCATCTTCATGTCTGCTGTGTCCCTGTACAATTTCACTGCAGTGAGCACTATTTCTTGTATTTATGCGAAGACCTGTTATGGCCAAAGCAGTCTGAGGTAAAATGAAATTTTTTATGCAGGGACTGCAATAGTTGATGTCATGGCTGGGATAGAGAGACTAGGCGCAGGCAAGAAGCAAACAGATGTCATCATCCCATACCCAGAACAAAGCATTTTTTTTTAATGGTAACATGTTTTAAATAATGTAAATACTGCATGTAAATTAGAAAGCCGGTTTCAGTTAAGTGGCTTACTACCTCTCTGTCTTCCAGGAGAAATGAAGCAGCAATAGGGAGAGGACTAACTTCTTCAGGACAGTATTAGCTATATGAAACCAGAAGGCACTTCTGGACTGTCTCAGCTCTCTCATGCTAGCAAAGGCAGAAATTAAGTATTTCAGTGGCCCTTTTGTCTGTCTGTGCACTGTTGGTTAAAAAGCACAGCTATGCCAAATGTTGTTTTTGTAATAACTGGAAGTGGGTTTAATATCTAGGTCCCCAGGCAGAAAGTAAAGTAACCAGTTACTTCCAATGTACACGCATTCCACTGCAATTCGAGTCTGTCCCGATGCATCTGGTTTTCATACAGCTTTCACAGCCCTGAGCTACATCACCGGCTGCAAATAGGCAATGTATGCGACAAGCTGGCCTTCAAGCTTAAGACCAAGAAACAGAGATGATGAGGAGCTGGGCACAATGCAGTGCATATCAGTATTGTCTGCAGTTTTTCTGGTAGTTATTTCTCCAGCAACTCTTTTCTAGTGAGGAGAAAGGTCAGTTTGTGACAAAGCATCTTTTCTGAGATCAAAGGAGATGATAAACGAGAAATATAAGCACCTCTCAGGACAATTACACTAAGCAGCTCACTCCTTTTAGCACCCTCAGCTCTTACATAACTTTAAAAGTTCCTTTTGTAAGATTAAAGAAAACAGCTTCCATACAGACAACACAGTGTACAGAAAGGTCAAGTCAATGACAATGTGTTGCTGAAAGTTACCTACTACACTCCTCAGAGAGCAAGGATCTGAACTCCCCTCTCCTGGATCCAGCATAGTGCCCTGCACACGGAGTACATTTCTTATTTTGAGGTTGAGAATGAGCCAGCGATTTGAAATGGTTACACAGCAAAAAAGAAATGGAAGTCCCAGCTCCTAACTAGGAGAAAAGCCTATCGTTGTTGCTGAAACACTGTAACCCCTATTTCTGCTTCTTAAGGAATTTGGAAGACCACTTTCTCCAAAGAAGACACCTGTGAAAACCACCCACTGTTTCTGCTGATAGAGCCAAGGCAAAGCTAAGACAGGTCTACCTGAGGAAGGCACTGATAACATAAGATGTGGTACTGAATGAGTCTAGCACAACCTTTATTCTGGAGTAGAGTTTTGATGTGGACACTTGCAGACCTTATGCAATATCATCAGTATATCAACAGAAAAAGAAACTAAAGTTTCCAGTGTAGAAATGGCAGCATGTAAACAAATGAGAGAATAGGAGAACTTTGAACAAAAGGGCCTTTTGACTGTTTTCAGCCACGTTTTCACTTTGGCAAAGACATTCGCAACTGAATAGCTGAACTGGAGCATATGCGCTGCTATTTCTTTCAGCATTGAACACTTTGGGAGCACTGTTAGATCTAACTATTATGTGAACTGGTCTCTTGAAAATAGCAATTCACACAATATTTTTGAGAATTTTTAAAGGAAGAGAATTTTTAAAAGAAGAAAATTAGAGGAAAACTTCGCTGCAAACCAAATGTTGCAACTTGAGGGAAATGGTTTGAAGTCCTGGATCATTCAGTTAGTAGACTGTTTCATGAGGTGTGCTGGTATCGGGCTGCCCAGGCAGAAAGAAGGATTCATTATTTCCAAGAATATTTTCTTGTTTAATTATTCAGAACTGATTTTCTCCTGAGACACTCTCCATTCAAATTTTCAGGCATTCTTTGCCAGGACATCTTTTCTCTTGGGGTCTCTTTAGATTTCACAGATAAAGAAATGCAGACTGTGATCACTCACTCAACCAGTTGTATTTAGAACAGTAGAGTTGACAACACTGCATAGTCTTCTGTACTTGACAGTGCAGAAGAATACAAATACAAGACTTACTCTACAGGCATATCAGAAAGAATGGAGCCAAATGAGTTACAAAATACCAGGCCTGCCAGCAGTGCAATGGAAAGAAATCAAAATGAACTTCCACCTTGTTTTAGAAAAGATGCCAGTACCATTTTAGAAATAAACTGAACTATAAGGAATATATGGCAAGTATATAAAGCTAAAATGTATCAATACACATACTGTTAAAAATTAAATAAAGAGAAAATGCATCATTTTAACACATTCTTTTAGTACCTACTCACATAAAGCAATACAGAGTGGTATATAACACCTTTAGGTATAAATGTACCATTAAATTATATACTTCACAACCAACTGTGGTCCATTAAAACCAGTTACATTCCCTTCTGAATCATAACCATCTTCAAACATTTAATGTCAGCAGCAACGTAAAACCAAAATACGTGATTTTACATCATCTGTGTTGCATCTTACACATAAACAACCCATTTCTAAAGGTTTGTCTAGACGCAGAATTAGTGTCAGTGTAGCAGTTCAGACATAGAAAAACTAAAATAACCACTGAAACAGATTCTCTTACTGCTGGTATTTAGAAGTGCTAAATCAGTAGCTCAAATCAGCATATTGCTTTTTTAAAATAGAACTATTTATTTTGATACAGATAATTCTTCTTAATCGTGTAGTTATTTGATTCCACTTCAAAGGCCAATCCCTATAGTTTAGAACTTTTAAGTAAGATTTCAATAATACAGTCCCCTAACATAAATTCAGTCACTGTAGCAAAATTAGGTATCTCAGATTACTTCCAGTTTTTCAAGATGACCCTTTAAGGCCATTTGCTTTTTGTTACAGTATTCGGCCATCAAAAGGCAACACTGCTAGTATTTTTGACCCTTCTTTGTAAATCCATTAATACATTCTTTAATCCTAGTCCCTTGTTACTCAGTTCATTTACAGTGGCAGACTGACAATAAGGGCTTTTGTTCCATTCTGTATTATTTGGTTTCTTTTCAAATGTCAAACAAATTCCTGAGTATTCTTAGCACTAGAGTGAAGGTAATAATTATGCCATTAGTTTTCAAACAGAAACCACTGTTGATAGCAAAAGGGATTTTTTTGCTTAACAATTCTAGTCCTGAGTATCTTTTACACTTTCCTGCTCCCCTTTGGTCAAGAGGCTAGTTTTAAGAACTGGTATAGTAAGGTCTGGTGGGTTGACCATGGCTGGACGCCAGGTGCCCACCAAAGCCGTTCTATCACTCCCCCCCTCTTCGCTGGACAGGG
>JANZLQ010000078.1:50466-77842 GCA_026212715.1 Elanus axillaris | reverse complement strand
CCGGCTGTTATTGGCTCTGTTGGACAAAGGGGAAGCTTCCAGCAGCTTCTCACAGAAGCCACCCCTGTAACCCCCCCGCTAGCAAAACCTTGCCACAGAAACCCAATACATAAGGGAACTTCAAGTATCCTAAAGAGCACTCTCTCTTCTTTTTCCTTTCCAAAGAAAATGAAGGTTTGTTGGAAAAAATACAGAAGTGTCTGACCCAGCACAGAATCATTAGAAAAATCTCATATTTTTAATTTTGTTACTCTGAGGTTTTTTTCAGTATTCTAATTCTCACACCAATAAAAGTCAGACAATAATTAGTTTTATAATAAGGCAAGCTATCAAAAACAGAGAGAGCTAATCAGTATTTCTCCCTTACCAGTAAAAAAAAAAATCAATTCAATAAAAAGGTTACAGCAAAATGGTAAATAACAGGACTGCATTCAGGGTGTTTCCAGAATCTACTCAGCACTAAAAGGAATAGGGAACTTTTGGTATATTAAGGCATTATAAACACAGTCTTTCCCACCTGTTGGGAACTACGCATGCAACTTTCAAAGGTTTGCAAGTCAGAGTTTGTTCGTCTGTTTGGAAACTACCTGGTGATTTGTGTGCTGAAATGCCAATTTCTGCCTAGGGACAGCATAACTACCAGTGGACTCTTTCACAGCCCCCTCTTTGCCGTGTCCTGCCCCAAAATGTCATGTACAACCTCTTGGTGTAAAGCATGGGCTGAAGCTTTCACTTGATTTCTCTTTTACAATGTCTACACATCTGCTTTCTTCTGTTTTGATGAAAGGCTAGAAGCATATAGCCTTCAGTGGCCTTGAAACCCGATAGGGTAATTTTAAGAGACGTTGTCTATGATAAAAAGTCTAAAAGTTAACCCAGTTTGACAGCAGTCCCACCTGGAGGGGTTGAATTTATAAAAATGCGTAGGAAAAGCTAGATTTTTTATCTGATCCTTGCTACTATAGACAACAACAGTGAAAAAGAAGATAGACATGTATGGTGGCAACATAGTAAAGCAAACTTACAAGACCCCTGTGCTAGTCTCTAATGAGTCCTTTCTTCACCCTGCAGCAAGGTCTAACAGGAAAACAAACAAATATCAAAAAAGTTAGCTTATTTTCAGATTTTTTTTTTTTTACAAGATTTGACAGGATCTCTGAAATGGTGGGTGAGTGGTCAACATAAATTGGCTCTGAAAGTCTGTGTCCAGGCAGTTTCTAGTGTGTCTCACTATCACTTTATCCATAATCAATACTAACAGAGAACCTCATTAGCTCTCTCAGAAGATAGAGGCCAGTGAGAAAACTGAGTGGACATGGAGGATAAACAGCTGTCCAAATCATGATGCGTCTTGCTCAGGCATCGAGGTTTAAGCTGATCACCAGGTTTGGGGCCAAAAATATTTTTCAGAGCAGTTTGGCAGGGAAGGCTTGGAAGGTTTTGGTCTCTAGCAATAGCATGAGGGATTGTTTACTTTGTAGGACCTTCTAGACTTCTTTAGGGGACAAATTCTGATACTTTAGAGTCTGGACACACTGGTAATGCCCTAATCTCTTCTGCTCTTTTCCTGGGATGTGGTGTGCTTCTGTGGTTCTGCTTTTTGTATTGTGGACATCTACGTTATTACAAGTTTTGGGGGAAGTGTTCTGTGGCTCCTGGGATATAACCAGAGTGGCGTTTCTGTTGATTTATCTGTACTAAACATTTATCACAGGGCTGCCTGCTACTGCAAAGGACTAAATCTGATGGCTTAGGTGCTTCCTTCAAGATCCTCGCTCCATCTAGGTGGCCCTTCCAGTTTGTGCATTAGCCAACTTAATGGGCAGCTCCTAGGAAGCGTCCTCCAAATCTGCCCTGCCTGGCCAGTGAAAAGAAAACTAGACAGTCTCCAGAGCCATCAACACAACATAAACTCAATATTGCTGTTAAAATAAACAACGAAAGCAGAGATTTCTCAGTCTGACTGCAGCTGCTGCTGCTTCCACTATCTCCTTTCTCACCCCAGGGAATCAAACTTCGCACTGCAGATGTTTTCACAATACGTCCTCCTGCTCGGCTGCCTGATATATTAACACCAGACTCAAAACAACACAGGCTTTCCATCTACCTCTTTCTCTAGCTGATTGTAATCCTTGGTCTGCAGATTTTAGTCCTTTCTCTCCTGAAATTTGTCATCTTATTTTAGACATTTTTTTCACCTCAAGCAACCTACTGTCACTGCCACATACACAATTCCAGACCCAATAGTAAAGAGCAGTGCTGAGGACAAATAGCATAATTAATGTGTTACCTAGATCCTGCCCTGAACTAGTTCAGGAATTACAAGGAGAAATGCTGTCCCCATATGAGTCAAGAAAATGAATTACTATTAAGTGTAACAGTCCGATTTTTCAGCCATGGTGACTAAAGCTCCAAGTAAAGCACTTCATACTGAAAACTCCCTCAATGGCTACTGCCAGAGGACCCGAATCAATTAGCACAGTATTTGGAGGAAAATATGAAGACAAAAGCAGATCCACATTTATACACGTGCTCACACACCCCCTCCGTCATCCATTCTCCTTCTCCGATCCATCAATATACCTGACCCACTTTCTAAGTCCCTGTTGTTGCAGATGTTGCTGATGCAAAGCCTGTTTCAGCTTATTGGGAAGATACATTAATCAGAAAAATAATGCAGTGCAGCAGTGTCTTCTTCTGTCAGGAGCAGCTGGAATTATTGCTTACTTGGTCACCCCAAGGCATTCATAATTGGGAGGCAGGAGATGCGTGTGCCAAGATAGGCTGTAAAAGACACATTTTATGCCAAAAGCAGGTTGGGAATGTCTTTGTAAGTACAGAAAATGGTTTCACTTATACCTTAATGAAGGCAATTTTCTTGGATTTCATTTTCGCAGTTTGCATAGAGGCATTTGATCTGGTGTAATAAAGATTCAAGCAACATACATGTATGATGGCGCAGTACCAAAATCTGGTACTTCTGTCCACAACAAATTCATAATTCCATGATAAAGGAAAAAAATCTCCAAAACTATTCACATTTCTGAGTATTCAGATATGAATCTGAGAATTTAAGTTCACAATGAATTTTAACCAAAAGCATGATTTTCAATTAATTTGAAGTCTTTTAAAATTTAAGTTAATTTAATCATGAAGTGTGTTAGTTTAAACCCTGCTCACCAAGTTTAAAACAAAATCATATTATCTCCCAATGCACCTGATAAGTTGCAATACCAAAGAACATAGGTTTCCACTAAGATGACAGACTGTCAATGGGAATGGCAGATGCACAAGTCCACATTTCTTTCTGCCAGGTCTCCTGCAGCAATCGTAACTGCTGCCAGAGGGAGGGTAGCAAACAGCAAAGATACTATAAGAGCTTAAACCAGTGTAGCTGTTTTCTTAGCAACTGACTTAGCCTTAGCTGCAAACACACAGTTCAGGCAACTTGACCAAATGGGTGACAAGTTGTTATCGCTTGTCACGTTCCCTTACTTGGCCATAGCCTGAGTAGAGCCATCTGTGATGAAAGGAAATTAACAGTCTAGCTCCAGAGGAAGGATTGTGAGCATGGTTGCCTTTCTCTACTCCTTCAGCTATACGGCTCACCGCATCCAGCTCAGGTTCACCACCAGGACCGTGCTCTGCAGTTTCCCAGTGGGGCACCCTCTTGTCCTCTTCTCTCTTCAGGGGCAGGCTGAATAGACCAATTCATCAGTCTCTGAACAAGCCTGTCAGGAGCCTCTCCCTTGTCAGAAGGAATTAGTCCTTATTACTTGCTACTTACTACTTATTACCTATGACTAAACTGTACAGGCTCTGTGTATGGACGGAGAGCAGAGGAGGGACTGTTGGTTCCTGGCTGAGGAGGTCCATGTCAAAGCCAAGCCCCTTTGCAGGACTATCCCCGCGCATTTGACAACACTGGCCATTCCTGCGAACAACTCATCTGGGAATTGAAAGTATTACAAAAGTCTTCAGTATGGCACATTATAGACCACTGACTCCCAACCTTTTTAGTCTGGCTCTCACCTCAGTAAACCTTTTTGCAGCTGATCATAACCGGTAGCTGTTTGGCAATATTGCTTGATGGAGGGCTCTGCAGAGCACTGGGCTAGCATCCCTGCACCGTCTGCACGTGTGAGGGCAGGCCAGCAGTACCCCAGAGGTCTATGTGTTGAGGCTCCTTACATAATACAGAAACATCCTCCATGACCTCAAGTACCTCTATACAGCGTTCAGAGAAGTCCCTCTGCAAAGATCAAGTTGCAGGATTGCGGCCAAAGACAATCACACACAAAGCTGTCATAATAAGCTCTTTCTTCGTACCTTTTCCTGGATAAATAAAACTTACCTCCAAATGATGAAATAGTACTAAAAAAAACCCACATATTTCAAAGATATTATCAACTTCATTGTTTATCAGAATGCATTTTCACTGGAATTTTCCAGGAAAAAATATGACCTGGAATTCCCGGATGCCTTTATATTTCAACCCAAGTGAGTGGATTATCATTATTCTTCTAAAAGCAGAAAAATAAATTAAGATAACAGTCACAACACAGAGGAAGAGAACACTGATCCATTTTGACACTTTAGACTTTCAGATCAGAGGCCTATGAAAACAGTACTGTCCTGTCAAGATATAAAAAAAATGAACTGGATGAAAATCACCTAGGGAATGCTAATTAGGCCTATGTTTCTCTGTCCATCCCTGACATGCCATGTGTTGAACTTCTGCTTCTTTCTCTGCAACTGAAAGAGTGAAATTTCTGACATTTGTTGCTGGGCTGCACTGACGATTAAACAGATAGATGAGGTTACAGGAGTCGTATTTGTTGGGTCATCTTATAACTGAGCTGGAAAACATGTGTATTTAGGAATGAAAAGAAAGGCTTGTAGTGAAGCACAGGATTATGTCTACATGATCAAATTGTACAGGACACAGTACCTCAAAGCAAAAGCCTGAAAGGACTTGGCTCAGAACAGCAGCGTGCAAATGCAGAATTTCCATGGGAATAAACTATTTTGGTCCAAAAAGAAGTTACTTGGGATTTAAACTGGGGCAATGCTTCTAAGGCAAAGGCACCATGTGGTCATAATTTTTTTTCCCTTGAGGGAGCAAAGGTTTTCTAATCTTACCTCACTTACACATTCATAATCACAGAATATGAAACCAATTCAAAGCCAATGGAGTAGGTGGAGTAAGTATTCACACATTTTCTTCGCAAAGTTTCTTTACTGTTGCTGAAAATGGTTAGCCATTAATAGCAAAGGTTCTTTTCCTTGCTGGTCAGCCTTGTTGATAGTTGTCATCATTATGAGCCTGCCATCACAGTGATCATCATTACAATGTGTAACACTGGAACTTGAAACACCCAAGAAGTCCAGTCTTAATAACTTTGTACTGTAACCTAAGCAAGGGCAGGTACTGACCTGCATTCTGGTCCATGATTATCAATGCCATTGAGGTGTCAGCATGCTCCCAGCCCAGTTCTCACCCACACTAACTGCCATTTGGGCTCAGTGATCATGTTGGAAGAGGGAAAGAGAATTAGCCATGTGAAGATGAGCTCGGCTACACTACCTGGCCTAAGGGCAGAGAATGTTCCCTGGCCTGTTTTATCTACCGTTAGAGACACATCCACTGCTCATATACAATCTTTACAGTACTGTGCAGCAGAGGCCTGTCTTAAGGCCAAATTGCCAGACTAATTGCCACCTGGAAAGCCCTCCAGATGGCTTTGTGTTGAATCCATGGGCAGTCAGAGAGGGAAGCCGACCTTGGATGTGTCTTAGGCTTCGCAACACACTTACAGTTGTACTTATCTACCAGAAGAAGGGCTCTGACCTCGCTCTGAGCTCAGTGCGTCTCCTCACTGAGACTGAAGCAATTCTAATAATTGAAACTTGGTCAAGAGGACTTGTTTTTAAAAAGTTCTCTGAAAGAGAGTATGTATATATTTAGGTGTGATGGAACTAGAAATTTTTCCAACAGTGAAAGTCATCTGACACTGCTCAGGAAATTTGTAAAACTTTTACTGAAAGAGTTCAGATCATCACAGTTTAGATCACCAAATTATGTGGGTTTTTTCAAGAGGAAAGGAAATGAAAATTAACTGTTGTATTTTGAAGTCATTATTGACCTCATATGACTTTTTTCCACAACGTTTGATGCAACAAGGACATTTTCAGCTCCAGCTATCTATGCTCAAGTGCAATGGATGTGAATATTTTGAGGGTTTTTAAACAATAATAAGACAGTATCTAACTCTCTTGTTTTGATTCTCCTTCAGGAAATGTTCTCCATATTGATATTTTCATAATGTTACAACTGAATCAGGGCTCTGCAAGACACTTTGAATTGTTTTAACATCAGCAGGTAGATGAAATGCTGTGAAGTGGGCAAAGTGTGAAGTTGCATGAGCTATTACATGGAGGCTAAGTGAAAAGCAAAGGTGCTAACATGGATACTTGGAATAGGAAATGGAAAAAAAAAAAAAGAACATCAAGAGCAAGATTTCTCAGAAATCCCATTCTCTGCAATATCAGTGACCTGTGCAGATCACAATCATGTCAGAGTCCCTGTAAAACCAGAGGGCAAAGGATGGGAAAAGTCACAGAGTTCTCCCAGACAGCTGAGAAGACGACAGGTCTCAGGAAAGAAGAACATACCACTGCAAAGGCTAAAGGCCAAAGGAAGCAGGCAGAGGGCCAAGTTCAGGTCTCTCTGCCAAGAGAATCTGAAAGAGCAAATTCCAAGTCCCAGAAATATCAGACAAGAATCCCTAAACAGAGATACTTGTTCAGAGCACACAAGGACATAGAACCCATTGGGTATGTGCACATAGATGGAGAGGCCAAGACTGTGAAGTTCAGAATCAGATTCCCAGAATTCAGTGTTTAGGGTATCAGTGCTCAGGCATAATGGGAAAGAGACATGGTCATGAATCAAAGAACCTGGATTTAATTTCTGGCAGCTAACTGGAAGAACTCATGGTCTCAGCAGTGCAGCCTCTGAACCTGAAAAAAAATTATGTTTTTTTTTAAATTTGTATGTCGATCAAGCATTTACAAAATCAGTTTGCAGGAGGGAAATAAAAACTATATTCTCTACAGCACAGGTAATCAACAGGGGTCTGAACAGGGGACACTAGTAATATTCTCAAATTCTGTGATTTATGCAGCCGAGGTACATGTTTTCTGTGCGTTGTGCCTTCAGATTCCTTAGCATAGCAAACGTTTGGTATCAGAGTCACTTCTGGCTATTAAAGAAGGTATTCACATAGCCTTCACTGAAGGAAATTGGTTTGGTTTGGGTTTTCTGAAGTATTTGCAAGCTGCTTCTTTCGCAATATTCAAGTCCAAGTGCCTTCAGCGGGTGATAGAGGAGTGGATCTGGTAAGCCTGTGACAGGGAGGGACCTTGGCAAAAGGCTCTTGCTGAAGAAGTTCTGGAAATCTCTTTTGAATACTGGATATCATTGAGAGGGCATATCTGTGCTTCGTGGTAGCACCATGGCCTTGCCCCTCCACAAACCCACGCACCAGGCGCACCTACTGGCAGATTACAGATCACATTGGACACGCACATGCTCCGTCACCAAGTTCCACAAAGCAGGAGAAAGGGCAGAGTGTTATGTAGTGGATAGCTAAGACAAAGGACGGGCAGCTGATGAAAATGAGATGTGACTCCATGGCAGGAGCCTCATGGGCAATCACGAGATTTGGCAGGTCTGTGATTTCCTTAATCTAAAATAAAAAACAAAACCACCCTGTAGGAGAAGAAGAGCTTGGGGCCCTTAATTGTAATGACAATCATCCTAATAACAGCCTAAAAATAATCCTAATAGCAACCCACAATAACTGAAAGGTCAAAGAAGGATTGCTGCTAGGTTTAGCTAAGGAGATTCATTTACGGTTTTAATTAATGATATCCAACTGCCTTCAAGACTGTCCTTTGGGCTCTCTTGAGCATATCTCAGAAGGTGTTCACTGGGCCTCCCCATCCTAACCTGCAGAGAAGGAATTTGTGATAGTCACCACAGCGTCAAACATGCAGACACCAACATAATGAGTCAGCCTGAGCTGCCTAAACTTGATTATACCTCTCATGTATTTGCAGCTATGAACACTGTGGGGGCTAGTTCTTAGTTTCTCAGACCACTTGCCAAGCAGGAGACACTCACAATGAAGGAAACAAAGAGGGGAAAACAGGCGGAGAGGCTTCCTTGATGGAAAAAGTCTGATCAGATTTCTCTGGTATCAAAAGCATCATACAAACAGATCTTTCCGTATTCATCTTGTCAATAATTTACAATAAAATTAGCATATACTTAAAATCTCTGACACACAGATGGACTAGAAAACTTCCACAAAGCATTACATAATCAAGAGGGCAAGTGGATGCCAGACGCAAGAGATCAGGGATCAAGAGCAGGAGCTACAGCCAGTACAGACAAAAGGGTCTAATAACCGACTCACATTGACTGAAGCTTCCGCTAGCAGCAGAGAGCAGCATGAAGCCACCATTGAATGGAACTTGCTTTCTGATGTTCAACTAAGAAAGGCGACAGCTGACAGCACTGAAATGGGCTGCATCACAGTTAAGGGACCAGCTTTATTCTCTCACTGGTGCTATAAATATTCCCTTGGTTTAACTGGTTTCCAGCAGTAAGTGCACAGACATGTCAGGAGGGAGATACTGCCTTTTTTAGCAGGATTTCAAAATTGCAGTCTCAATGACTCGCTTTTAGGGAGGCATGTAAGTGCCAATCCAGATTGGAAAATTATGTTTTTAAATGGCCTCCTTTGAAGCCCCACGCTTGTAGGTAGCACATCTTGACAAGCAGAAGAGAATTATGGTATTTACCAATGTGCAAAAATGCACGGTTGCCTAGAAATATGTGTACTAACATTTTTGCTTTATAGTGTATTGATAGAAAGTGGAAAAATATTACCAAGTGCTCAGCTAGCCTTATGCACTGTGAAATGCACTGTGCTCTGTTCTGCTTTCTTGTGCAGGGCAGGCTAACAGCTCCCCAGGCAAAGCACAGAGATGCTCTGTACTGCATGTGACATTCTCACCTACCTTGTACATTTGAACATACATTGTACTGAGCCTCCTACAACTATCCAAGATTATGGTAAAGCTCATGTAGATTTCTATAGTGACAAATTAAAAAATAAAACTGTTGTAAGAACTGTATGAAGAAAAAGAAGTCAAACGTGCAACTTTCTGGCCTGCAACGAGATGGGTTCCGATATCCAAAGTGGCGGGCATGAGCTGGAGCTGTCTGAGAAAATGCTGCTGGATTTTTCAACAGCTTTGCTATATCATCAGAACTTGCATATGAAAGCATCCCATAAAAAGCACATGTTTCAATGCAATCCAACATGTTTTCAAGCACTGCACTGTTACAATCTGGAGACCTACTAATTAAGCCTTGCAGGTGAAAAAAAAAATCCCCTGCAGAAATCATTCACATTTTCTAAACTTTCCTCTTACTAGTTTTCTTTGTATAACTTGTACAGCTGGCACCAAACATACATTACTGTTGTTTCCTTGGCATGAGATTGCAATGGCAGAAGGCCATGTTGTTCAAGTGATAAAGTTCCTAAGTACCAGATGCACAAAAAAGGCTGGGGCATCTACATTTCGCTTGTCTCTGTATTTACCACCCGACCCTGAAGCTGAGGTACGTAAAACCGCTGGCTGCCTCCTTCCCTGGTTGGCGTGTAAATCCTCAAGTCCCTCAGGGGACTCGAGTGTAAACATGAGTGTTCCCGAAGTATCTAAAATACTTCTAGCCACGCACACAGATACTTAACATCACTTGGCAATCGAGTGCCAAGCCCTGCTGGGTCCCACCAGTTGGTGTTCCAGCTGATGGGTGATGCAGGTGGTGGTCCATCAGAATGTCTAAAGGGAAAGTGTTACTCCTGCCTTTTGAAGCACAGCTAACAGATGAACTACTGCTCCCCTTTTTGTACCACGATCTAGTGGTAAATTCAGCAAATGAAACGGCAGACAACACGCATTCAAAACCATCTTCCACCTGATGGGATCCAACTGGCTTCGCCAAGTACCGCTCTTACCGCAAGTGTTTGGCTATTTATGAGGCGGGAGTCCTTACCATCTCTCTGGCTGAGTCTGCTTCACTTTGCATAAAAAATTAAGAACTCATTGGGTGAAGAAAGTAACCTGACTCTGTCACCTAGTGGTCAGGATTCTCTCCGGGGAGTTTGCAGCCCCAGGTCAATAGAAGTGACTACAAATTTTGCAGTGAAAAGTTACATACAATAAACAGTGAAATCAACATTGGTGAAGTGATGGTGTCCCGGGACTTTCCACGGGGGAAACACTGAATACGAAGCATACCCCCCAAATCTTTAATTATTTACGAAAACCAGAAGGAGGAGGTGTAAAAGAAATACCATCACTTTTCCTCAGATCAGGGTAGTTTCATCAAGAAAAATGGGTTAAATCCCATCTGTCAGAGCAGAACAAAGTGTCCCAGTGTCCTTGTGTGCTGGTTCTAGCCTCTGAGCTGCCGTGCTGCTGCATCATCCTTTAAATGAAAAGGACCAACACAAACCCGGGCTTAAGAAAAATGCATACGGCAAGCCAAAGGGTGGCTGAAACATAACAAATCTCACTCTCTTAGGATATACTGATTTGCATTTTAGCACTTGTACCCAGGGGCACTGGGAGCCTCTGAGTTTGGTGAGCTTGCCATCCAGCAACCATTTTACAGGTGAAAAGGACACCTGGAGAGTCACTGTACTGCACTGTTTAGACAACCAGCTTCTGCTTGTTTTCTTTCACAGAGAGAAATCTCTGAGTCATCAGCATCATTACTGTCTCCTTTTTGCTTACCTAGCCTCATTAAAAGGATTAGACTGATCAGCAAGGGGCAGCAATTTAACCAGTGCATGCTTTACAAACAAAGCTTCACCAATTTCTTCCATCTCCTCTGATATTTTTGCCACAGGAAGAAACACTGTGACCTGATCTTCCCTACATAGAACTTATGTTCTGGAAGAGGCAGTATTTATTATTTGCTGTCTCAAATACAAAATGTGTATGTGTTTTAATCCTTCCTATCAGCCTAATGTCTCTATCTATAGTAAGTCTAAGATGCTTATCATTCTATTGGCTAAATAACTGACCCATACATGCCAGAGAAGATTAAATGCTCCTTAAATCTCATTACAGCCAGAGGAAGACGAGTCACTGAATGGCAACTAAAATAACCATGGCATTGAAGTTGTTTTCAGTGACTATTGCACAAAGCTTATGGAAAAAGTCAGGAGGAGTGACACCAACAAAGAGTCTATTGGCAAAATCCGTCTTTTTTCAAAATAAGATAATAACAGTGGCTGAGATTAATGATCTAAAGATCACAAAGCATATATATGCTTATACAGAAACAAGCTGCAAACATCTCTGAGATGCAATGAAAGCCACTTTGAAAAGCTGTCATATAGTACAGAGCAATGTAAGGGGACACAAGAGTCTACTCTTCTCATGCAGCTGAAGGATAGGTTTGGTCAGGGAACATTAAAGTTGAGTCCTGTTCTACCTCAACAATAAAATTAATGTAATGGCTATGGGCAATGACAACCCTTCCCTTCAGTAGGGAATTTAGCGTAATTCTCTCTCCTATCCTGCTAGGGCACCGTTTGGCACTGCCCTGGAAGGGGGAGTACCACCTATTGCCCTGAAAAGCTCTTCTTCATTTCAGGAGAAAATTATTTTCTTGCTAGGTTGCAATACGAGCAGGCACCCTGCCTGGCCTGCCAATCCACCTATAAGCAGCTTGTAAGTCTGATGTGATACCACTGTTTTATAGTCGAGGATAGCAGCAGAGAATTCTTTATCTGTGGGTTTGACTAAGCTGATACTTCCATCTCTCAAGTGAATGCTGAAGTCTTTATTCCTCTCATCTCAATGGGATCTCTGCCAGAGAGGTATCAAGGATGGCGCTCTCAGGATTTCTCCTCTTCTAAAGAGCATCTTAAAATTCTACAGCTATTGTTAGAGAAAAACTAATGAATAAGGTTTGGCACAAAGTAACAGGGCAGGCTTTAGATCTTCTGTTTATTGCATTTCATTTAGTGAACTTCCTTGCATGGAATTTAAGATGCAGCTTTCTACAGCAGCAGCAAATATTTTGATTTCTAATAAAAAAACCCATGTTGATTATTCAGGCCAATGGATCCACAGCAACCGTGACATTACTTGTGACAAGTGATGGGAACACTGGATATTTTCTGCTAGAGATAATGAATAGGAAGACAGCTGAAAAACGGAGCCAGCACTGGAAGAGATTAATGAGAAACTAAATGATTTACAAGAACCATATCCTCATTTGACTGGGAATTAGATAAATTAACCAAAAGAAATCAGTGCTCTAATGAAGCTGAAGAACAACTCCACAAACATATCACAAACAGACTTGGAGACAAAGGGAAGAGAAGAGAGAAGGGAGAAAGAAAGCGAAGAGAGAAATGATAGCCTACATTTAAAATGTGCTTAGCAACCCAATGGAATGGTAACAATTCAAGCAGAAGCCCTTAGTGTTGTTTTCTGAGAGTGACAGGCAGGGAAGGAGAAGGTGGTATATAGTAAACTTCATCTAAGATAGCTGATACAACTGTTAAAAAGAGGCTAACTTGTATGTGGGGAAGTCATGTAAGATGACTAGGACATGCTACCCAAAATGGTAGAAGTTGTTTAATTTTAAACATAATAGACTAGCTGGACAGAGGAGCATTGTAAATCCTAGAGGCAGAGGGAGAATTGGCCTATATTAAGGAACATATTTTTGGGGATCTTCCAGGATACATTCCTCTAACAACAAAAAAATGTGGAAGCCATGTAATTTTTCCTACTTCAGCAAACTTTCATAGCCACAAGATGAAAAGTATTGATTCTGCACCAAAGATAAAGTTCTGTATGAAAAAGAATACTTGGAACCTTCTTGGGAACCTGCAAAAAATTACCACTAGCAGGATTTTAACAAAGGAAATAGCACATCTGGTTTCCAGCAATTATCATCACCAGATCAATTTCTCAGGCATTGAATTCTATCTTATTCTTGCCATAGCCAGAAAAGGGGCTACAGCTGCAGCAGAGGATGACCAGCCATTTACATATTAATGGTTCTCCCTCCAGCTTGTTGTTTTAATGACAGAATTTTCACAGAACTTGGAGCTGAGGGCTATTCAGTGCTTGGTTTATCTTAATTATTTTAACAGTCCCATTTCTTGGTTTGTTTACTGTGTCCAGGTTCCTGGAAAACTGGAAAATTATTCACAAAAGATTTTCGCAGGCCAGGTCTGTTACCCCCACAATTCATTAAGGTGATTTAGCTATATCTGGTTAATTAAAAGTCTATAAGATTTTACATCAGTTTTACCTTTGGTGGGAGTTTGCAGCTGAAATACCTATGTCTGCATAATACACTCTATTTAAACTACTTGTTTAAACTACTTAAAGCTCTAGCACTTAATAGTGCACATTACAATATGTACATTACTAAAAGCATATTGTTCTGAGGCTTTTCCCAGTCATGAATAAAACCAAAAAATATCCAATTTTTCTGGTTCAACCACCGAATCAAAAAACGGAAAAAATATTTTGACTCAACACTAAACTATTTGTTTTCAATTTGAAAATTATCTTTAATATAGAGCATATTCAAATATTGGTTTGACAAGAGAAGGACGGTGAGAATCACTCTGGATGGTTTCAGGTCTTACTTGTAAAGGAAGCTATCTGGCCTCTCTTTGCTGCTGCAGTAAATGCTTCTGTATTACTGTGCAGTAAAAATGTTAGATCAGGAGGAGTCAACACACAACATCCTAGAAATGAGCAACAAGAGCTGTTCCAAGATGTGAGAACCACTGTTGTGATTTAGGCTCAGCCTGGATTTGAAAATTCCTCATCTAAAGCCCAAGAAAGAACCACCGGAATATGGGCTATTAATGGAGAAAAGGAAGATATGTCCCCTTCTTTACTGTTGCAAGTGATACCTAAGTTCCTTTCTGAATCAAATCTCTAATGTTGAAGTACTTGTGTTTGGAAAATATCAGAACTATTCTTGTCAACATTTCCATCTCTCCTTTTTAGTTTATTTGTTTGTTTGTTTCAAGCAACATAATTTGCTGAATTAATCTCAAATTCAAGAATTGTTCTGACCAAACAAATATGGCCTATTTATTGTTGAAGGAAGGTAGAAAGCAAGCAAGATGCAATTCTGCTTTGGGTAAAGGCATTTTATAGGTATTGTATGGGTAAAAAAGGTTAAGGACTATCACAGGGACCATGAGATGAGCTGTCCGTTCAGTGTGACGTATAGCCAATTTTAACAGCACACTTAGAACTACTGGAGAATGAAATTCATCTCCGTGTAGAAAATTGCACTTAAACCTTCAAAACAAAACTTTAAGCGAGACATAAATGGTTGTCTATACCTTCTCCTAGCTCTTGAATGGAGCTGAATTTCCTCTCAGGAGGTTAGGATAAATATGAATACTCTACTGAAAAATGGCAGAAATGCCAGAGGTAAGCAGAAAAATATTTGTTTTAATGAAGGCTTTGAAACAGAATGGTGTTGTGAATTCCTCTGAAGCCCGTCCATTTGCAGAATTGCCCTTACCGTACAGGATACTTTCAGGTAAGGGTACTGATGCTGTGCCTCTTCACTGCTTGGTAGGCACAGCCATAAAAGCCGTGTGGATTTTTTTGTATTTACTCCAGAGGATTTTCATTTCGATTCCATTTCACTGCTTAGGTGGAAGAGAGCAGAAACTTGCTATCCAAAAAGTATCATGTGCACAGGGCTACCTGTGCTACTTCAAAGAGGTGTGGTTCAAGAGACATTCCTTATTTGTTTTATTTCAAAAAGGTATACTAGCTTTGCTGGACATATAACCATAATCAATGCTTTCAGTAGGACATTATTAAAAGATTCATAGATCTTCTAAAAGTGAGATCCAGTTTTTGATCCAATCAGCAAGCAAGCACATTTTTTTTCTAGGATTTGAATGTGAAAATAATGTTGCCATGGAGCAGCACAAAATAATATTTTTCCAACATGACATCAAGTGCCCATTAAAATCCAGTTTTGCTAGGCACTGAGTAATCTGATGAGAGCTGTCTCTGCACTTTGCACAAAGGTTCTCAGTCTATAGCAGCAGGATCAAATAGAAGGGAAAATAATATGAAGCTGATAAGAGAAGAAGAAGAAATACATTACCCTTCTGTTCTGCCTTGAAGATAGTTGTTATCAACGTTGATAACATTGCAATGAAATTAAATCTATTCTACAATGTTGTATTCTCAAAACAAACACATACCGATTTATTTCCTCCATATAAACAGTATATGCCTATCTAGCAGAATCTGTGCTGTAAAAGGAGTAACTTCCGAGGCACAGGGAACTTGTTATGTTCTTCCTAGATCTCTCTGAATGTACACAGTAATCTGAACTGTCAGTCTCAGTAGGCAGGCAGTGAAGGAGCACTAAAGCCACTGCTCCACTGGTAAGGAAATTACTGATCTCTGTGTGCAAGGACAGCAGTGCTCCTTCGCCTCTCTCTGAAGAAGGACACCCCACCTGCCAGGACACGCCAGGTAGCAAGCAAAGACTCTGGCACAAACCACCACCAAGTGGGCACTTACCGACGGAGTGCAGAGCACATAAAGCATTTGTGGGACTGCTGGGGGGATGAAATGCCTGCAAGAAAACATGAGTGTATTTGAAGAGGAGGCAGGAGGAGGAAGAGGGGAAAGGACAAGATCACCTGTGAGGTCAGAGGTGCAAGAGAAAAGACGTTTGTAGCTCCTCTTGGAGTACCTTTGAGATTCTTCCTACCAAATTCAGTGGGACCAAAATGTTTCCTGGTCTTTTTAAAGATAAATTGGAATAAATTGGAAGCTGTGAGACAAGCCTCAACATGAAATCACTCTGATAGACTAGTAAGGAGGAAAATCAGGTTCTGGATGAATGAAAAGCTCCAGGTGCCCTGCCATCAATACACTAAATGAGCCATCCTTACTCTCCACTGGCCCTCGGACAAGTGTTAGAGACGCTAGCAGATTCAGAGGAGTTCCAGCCGCGTATAACATACACCTGCGACTTCATATCCTGTGGATGACTCAGGACTAATCTCTGAACTACTGGGTGACGCTACCAGAACTGCACAAACCATTGTACCACAGGAAAGCAATTTTTTAAAACAAAAATGGAGATCGAAAGGAGGAAACCCTGAGGACAAATTATTTGAAGTATTTCAGCTCCCCATGGCATTCATTTCACTATGAAGATCACAAACAATATTTGATGGAGCAACAAAGGTGCCAAAGTGTAAGACATTCACCTCACTATTAATTTTTAAAGCTTTAATTAGAAAAATGTCTGACCAACTCAAACTGGCACCTTTAGCTTTATGATAATGAGAACAAGAAGCAAGGGGACTTAAGAGACTGAACTAGTCTTTCATTCTTTTAGATCAGCCCTTTGGATAAAAGCAAAGGCATAAATCTTGCAATTAAGAAGGAGTTTGAACTGCCAGTGCTTGAGCTAGACAAACTACATTTGTCTTGTGCGTAAACAGGGGCTTATAACCTTGGTATGATAGTTAGGACACACACTCATTAATGTCTGTCTAGGTCTATAATACCAATATTTCTTTATACATCTGTGCCTCATTCTCCAGTCACAGGCTTTGAAAACTAGCTTTTTTTGGCTTGCCACCTGCCGCCTCATCCATTCAGGAAACCAGCTCACACTCTATGGACTCAATGCCAACTTCATGCAGAGGGCTGGCACGTGGTCTGTGGACTTTTTGAAGCAGAAAGGAAACTCAGGTGATACACAGTCCTTGTACTAATCCTCCAAACACACAGAGTATCTATCCCTTGTGACTACACCTGAATGAATACTAAGAAATATCTGATGTAGGTGGAATTCAGGAACGTAGTAGCAGTCATGGCAGGTGTGACCAGAGGTCCTTCCTGCCAGAAACCTCTCTCCGACAGGAGCCAGAACTGGATGCTTAGGGAAGAGAACAAGAACAAAGTTAACATGTAGAGAAACTCCCAAAGTACCACACCAGCCCTCAGCAATTCAGTTTCCTAACCCTTGATGATGTATTTTTATTTCCTAGTCCATGCACTAATCCTGTTACTTTTGGAACCTGCACAAGCTTGTCAGGTACAGAACAACACCTCCCTCGGGCAAGCCTAGTTTTACTAACTGCTGCTGTCTAGATCTTGAATGTCCAATCTAAGCCATTTTTTCTATGTTTCCTCTGTCAGCTGGGAGAAGCAGGCTTTTTAGAGGGAAATTCCACTCATCCTAAGATTAGGTATTACAGACATCAGGGCTAAGTTGCCTCCTGGAGATGCCATTTCACCCTCCATTAACTCAGGAGGCAGCCTGATGAATGCCTAGCTTCTGACAACTACAGTTAGGTGACACAGGTTCATTGCTAAAACCATGCCTCTGAAAAGCAAAGATACCGTTGCCATAAATGGCTGATCCAAGACACCCAGAAAATAGAGTTAAGAGAGCCTTTAACTATACAGAGATTCTCTGGCCTCTGATCCAAGTCCTCCCATTGCTCTCTAGGATGGAGCTGGTTACTGGAATGACACACTCACAGTATGTAGTTTCTGAATTAAGTCCAGGGCTGTGACAAAGGAAACTGAAAGTAGTACAATATTTGACAACATACTTGACATTTCCAAGAGAATGCACTATCTAACAGTAACAATAACAACTACAACAGTAAAATGTTTCAGAAAAGCTGAATCTGATTATGTGGTGAACTGCTAAACTGGAATCTGAACAGCATTTTTAAAGGGAGGAGATAATTAGGCAAATGTTCAAGAAACAGAGTCTCGTAAGAATGTCAAATGTCACAATTACCCAGTTACTTGATAAAACAAGTACTCTGTTGATTAAATTTTATTGCTCTCACTGCTTCCTGCTTTAAAGATTAAAATATCAGAATCAATTCTAAGACACCAGGTTTGCTAGAAAGGAAGAGGAGGGTGACTGTGGCAGCAGAAGTCCTCAAATTCTGAGCCACTTGAGAGGGTCTGGAATGTCCACTGCCTTTCACATGCCTCAGTTTTGCTGCCTGCACTGGAGGGATGGGTGGAGACCACAGCTTTGCTTCCATCAGAGTTTCTTTTGGGAAATCTAGTCCACTCACCACCCGCAGCTATTCAACACATGCAGTTCTGACTGGCCACAAAAGCTGGCCACTGCAGAGAGCAGGATGAGGAAGACTTCACTTACACTCTGCTTTTCTGTAGAACCAGCTATCACCTGGCTTTAAGCAAGCATGCAGAAGTCATTACCATTTGTGCTCCAATCTGATTCACCATGGCATTTCCATCCCAGTGTAACTTTATCATGCATCAGCAGAAACCTGGAGTGACACAGGAGTTATTCCAGCCCTGCCTATTTAGAGCTCCTCAGAGATGACCCATGTGTGTTACAGTAGGTCCACTTATGTAAGAGGGGGCCCTTGTGATTTACAGCTCGAGCCAGAATTTGGAAAGGCCAGCTGGCCAGCTGCTTTCAGTCTGTATTACATTACTGCTGGCTCTAGCATGAAACTGCCCCATCAGTTTTGGTAATCCCTCTTCTTCTAGACGGGGCTAATTCCACATCTTGCCAACCATGTGTAGCAACAACAGCTACTGTCTCTGTCAACAAACCCAGACGCATCGACTCCAGTCTTCTGCCCTGCTTATTCAGTGCTGTCACTACGCCATCCCCTGCGTGGTGTGGAAGGGTGCTGCCGTACTACGTTGTCTCCTAGCTTCTTGGCTCAAGCTTTCAGTGGACTAGGAGCAACTTTAAGGTTATCAAATGTCTTGCCCCGTCTCTACAATGGAAAAGAAGAATGGGGACTGTGCAGCAATACTGGCTAAATAGCAGCAGCTGCAGCGTTAATACCTGTGGGGATACCTGGAGAGATAAAGCGAGTGTGAGGAAGGAGAGGGAGAAAGTAGGAGCTCCTTCAACCACATCTTCTTTTGATACATACAGATGTACAGGAACAGAAGCTGAGGGATGCTCAGCCTGACGTGCTGGTATTACAAAGTATCTGCCAAAGGACACTGAATACCATTATCTCTATTCTGCTACATGTTTTGTCCTTTGCAGCACAATTTTTAAAACCCTGAAGAATTGGGCCAGAGTTTTCAGAAACGGAAACCTTAAGTTAGAGCTACATTTAGACACTGGCACCACCGAGTCAGTGGTGGCTGCTGCATGCTCAGAAGCTTTCACAGGTAGCCTGCCTGTGTCTCAACACAAACTTGGCTGCTCAGGACTGGGCTTCTATTTCTGAAACCCTTGTGTGGTGAACTCGCTTCCACCACATGCAAAATCCCAGCCCTGCCTGCCCATTAGCTTCTGATTCAGCGTCCTGCCAACTAGCCTTATGTTCAGATGAGCTACACGCAATTCTTTCAGAGCCTGCTATCAGCTTTCACGGTGACTTCAGCAGCTGGGCAGATTAACATTCAGAGGGCACAAACAACTGCATTTTGCTTCATTACTTTTAAGTAATAAATAAAATGGATTCTGAAAGTTCTCCCAACCTGTCCCTCACTCTTTATTGCTTTGATATACTAAACCACAGTGTCCCAACCAAGGCATATTTCTCTTACAGTCAGCTTACTTCACCGTGAAATGACTCAATTCAGCAAGAGGGTTTGAAATATACACCAAAGGCAGTGTAAAACAGCACCCTTACCAAGTGTGGAAAAAGAAATGTAGTTCATAAACAGAGTAGAAAGCATACGTAAAACAACTTCTAATGAACTCCAGAGACAGCAGAGCTTGAACCAGGCAACATACCCCTGACATCAGCATCGGCTTTCAAAAAAATCACATTGTCTATGGGTCATATACTTCACAGCGTCTCTGAAGAAATGTTAAATCAATAAAATACCTAAAGGTTGCCGATGAATCAGACAGTGTTCTATAAAAAGCCAACCATTATTGCTGAGGGGCAACATAAGAGCTGAAGAAATATTTGCAAGGAAAAGGCCATCCCTCCCACCGGAGCCCATTCATATTCAGTCGCCTGACACATTCCAGTGGACACCGGTGAGCAGTACCGGGAGCTGGAATTGTATTGGCCTGCTTGCTTTGCTTTGGCAGCTTTCCTTGATGATATAGGATATCTCACATACTGTCAGTTTGATTTCTCAAGTGCTTCCCCTCCCTGAGCCTGGTTTTTAACAGCATAATGAAAACTCAGGCTTGCATTGGCAATACATTCACCAATTAATGTTTGCCGTACACCCGTACCCATTTTTCCAGATGTACATTCTATATTCAGCCTTCAAAAAGCCACAAAATTATTCATACCTTGTAATTGTGAAATCAGATCTGGGCACTTTTTAACAACCCACAGTAGATCTTTGTTTTAGTTGTTTACGTATATGCCACAGGGATGCAATCTTCTTGCTGTGGAAAATATACAGAGGAGAATAAAACACTCTGTGAAAGCAAGCTTTGATATTCTGCTGTGAATCCAGAAATTTAGCCTATTGGTGTCACAGAAGACCTTTGCTTTTTGCTTTCTTCATAGGCTGACATCCCTCTTACTAGATTCATTAAGGCGAGTGGAGTCCTCTGAAAATCAGACTATCGTACTCATCTGCCTCAGTTTTCACAGTAGTAAAAATAAATGTGGGTGTCTACTTACTGAACTCCTGCAAAGCACTTGATCTTTTTAGGCTAGCAATTTTAAAAGAGGGCAAAGCACTCTAAAAGCCAATCTAGTGTTGATGAGGAGGCTAAGCACTACTGGAATCAAAATTATTTTAATTTCTTGAAAAAGCTGGAACTAGAACCTGTATCTCCTGATGTTAACATTATACAAAGCCCTCTCTTTTCAGTCTTGGTAACATACAACTCTGCAGTAGCTTCAGAAAATAATAATTAGTTCCAGAAGAAGTGTATATTACATATATTATGTCTTGGCAACACAGTTCTCTATCCTGCTTTCCTGTTGCTAAAAATACAAATTGCTCACAACCATGCTTTCAATATCCATTTAATATTTGCAAACAGGGTGTCTTTGACAAAAAGGGGTTTTGGCTAGGCTTCAGCGAGCACCATGTTCAGCTCCATTACCTACAGCATCACAGCCCTCTGAAGATACATCCTCCCACTGTTGCCACCAACATAGACACAAAAATGGGTCTTATTCTCCTCACAGTCACTCTCCTTGCAAGCTTCATGGCTTGAAAAAGCCAATCTCACCTACACTTCATTAATCACCTCAAGGAATTTGCCAGTTCAGGGGAATGGCAGATAGCCTTTAGGCTTTATATTTGTGTTACTTTAAAATGTTGTTTAAGTTTTACCCCAAGTCTTTACCTCTCTTCCCCTACACACTTCCACGCTGGGTTCACTTCTAAAAAGTGCTTGTTTAGTGGTATAGGCACTTAGCAATGCCAAAGACAACACTTTCAAACAGATGACTTTGTGGGTGACTAAATGCTCACCAGCCAAACGTACATCAAAATTGTTTTCATTAGTCTATAGGAATGCAGCCCAGAAAGACTTATGGATTCCAAAATCTTTACTACCATGTGTATTTCAACATTGTGCTTGCAGGCAGATGATTATTAAAAGCTTACTTTCACCTAGTGGTTCTGTAGAACACTTACTTAAAACACATCAGGTTTTCTCTGTCCTCTGATAAACCTACTTGATCCTCACAATTTATAGGTTACAGATCTTCTCCATTTCTTCATACCTTTCCTAAATTTGACTTTGAGATATTGGGCAATCTCAGAAGCAATGTCAGAGAGCATACTGCTATTGTCTTTCATTGTAAATACGTCAGACGTTTCGAGTTAGCATTGCAGCGATTTTTATCCCCTTGAAATTACCCTTTTGATTCCAATTACATTCTATCATTTTCCTGAGTAGAGCATTTGTTTTATAATCATTTTAAACAAGTTTCTGGAAAACAGTCATCCTTTTAGCCCTAATATTAAAAAAAAATTAAAAATCCTCTACTACACAGTATTTTTTGTCATTACACTGTATCCCTTTTGTACAACACAGATTTCTTGTTCATATGTAAACCGGGCATAAGTGGTGCAAGTGGGATGGATGATGAGCCAAATTCACTCTATGCATCTTTTCAACCACAGGGAGATTAAACCAAAAATGGATTAGGCCTAAGTAAGGTTCTACTGCAGGAATGAAAAAGCAGATCATGTCGAATATTGAGTGTGTTGCTTAAGAGTGAACATTTACAAAAGATCAACAAATATGGAGAATCACTTTCCTTTTCACAAATTCTGATTCCCAGAATTAGTTATTATTATTTATTATTTTATATAATTATATATAAAAATACATTTACGTAATTATTAATTATTATGTTATAATATAATATTGTTATATTATTATATTATATAACTAATATTAGTTATTAGTTATTCCCAGAATGTTAATTCCCATTAACACCACCAACTCACTCAGTTTAACAAAGATAGGTGGTTTTGTCAGGTCCTCATCAAATGTAATGGTTATATCCTTCACCCATCATAGCCATTAGGATTAACGCAATAGCACAGTCCCACAAAGTAACTGCAGATTACTTTGCCTTGTTCAACATTTAACAGGCTCTAAAATGAGCACAGATCATACCTGGAGTGCACTTCCCCCCCCCAGTTTCTGTAGAGTCCGTCTCGTGTTTTTTATTGTGGTAGAAAGAACACCTTAAAAATTGTCTTTTAGATGAGCAATGCCTATGCGTACAAGCTCCTAACATTAGGGTGAATCTTGCCACGGGTTTCCAAAGCTGCTGGCAAACCCTAAAAAGTAGGCTGAACATATTCCCATTTCTTCCTAGTGAGCCCCGATAAGCTGGGCATAGCATGTCTCCTCCTGTTCGAGTGTTAAATGGAGGCTGGGAAAAGCAGCTGGCTCTTTGTTACTGTGATGCTGAGGGTACTACAGGTAAAAGACAGTTAAGGATTGAACTAAATCAATATTTCTGCAGTAAAAAATTGAGACAGTGGTAAAATGTGTGCAACTTTTATAGCATTATTTGTGTTTCTTCAGGCTTGGGATATGGTATTGTAGCGCTATCACCCTTCTGCCTGAAGTGTGTCAAGTCCAAAGTGTATAGGTGTTGAAAGAAACTGAATGTTAAAAAAGACATATGAAGGTGAAATCTTTAAACAGTTGACGACTATACCTATAAGACCTTTTCAGATGAAATCTTATGGCACATATCTCCATCTTTTTCTCCCTGTACTATTCAAAATTTTAAAACTGTCTCTGATTATGATTTGGATCTGAGCTAAGAATATGGAGGCTGATCAGCTACAGCTGCTTTAGCGCACTTCTCCGTAGGTGTAAATTGAGGTAATTCTATTGTATTTTTTAGGCTGAGGTTTCCTTTCCGTCTCCAGAAGCATGCTGCTCTTGCAGCTGATGACTCGGAAACCTGCTCTGGTATCAGGATCAAGGAAAATAAGACTAGGCAGAGTTCACAATTGCCAACTGCCAAGGACAGTCAAAATGTGGACCGTGCTCCAGGAATGAACTGCCTGAGCTCACACTGCGTTACTGGATGGGCCACAGAAGGGACTGGCTACCACTGGACTCTCGCATTAGATCTTTCTGATGGGAGCGTAAAGAATTAAGTGCTCCAGCGCATTCAGTCAAGCGAGGTCAGAAAGAGGAAAATTAATGTCATGTTACACTTGGTCTTCTCTGCTAAGCACAGTCCAGTGTCAGTCAGGTTCAGTTTCAAATGAAGTTGTGTCAGTAGGGCTGAGGTCATTGAACTCTTCCAACCACTCTTCTTGTCTGACTAATTTTGATTATCATTTGACTTTGCTGAAAACCCCTGGCCACCCCGTGGTATAAAATAATGCACTAATTTTGCAATTTAATTTTAAATCTCAGCTGAAAACAGCTATTCCCCAAGCCTATAACTTGCTGTGACTGTCTCCTTCTGCTGTTATTTATCTCAGTAGCTGTATTATTTAACTTTGTGAAGCATATTGGAATATGGTTAATCTGGAGAACACTATTAAGTGCAAAATGAAGTGGTACTCTTAAATCAGATTGCACTGATTCTTTTGAAAAGCTTCTAAAAATTCTCACCTGATGCTTCCCATACAGTCATTCTTTACACATCTATTCCATAACACAACACGGAAGGAATTTTAGGCTTCAGCCCTTCTACTTTCTGACTCTGGCACCTTCTGAAAATCTTTCAGATCAAAGAATAGATGACAGTTTGTCATCTTTGTAATGATGTGTTTTTAAAAGCTATAGCTAGTGCAAGGATTTACAGGTACCTTTTCTGCATCAGTGCATCTTTCCAATTAAGTAAGACTCCCTGTTGCTGCAGGCTTGACTGGTCAGATAATGGACCGCAGGGAGATATGTCCTGAGCTGAATGCTGCAACATGGACAAAATTAATGCTGGGAGAAAAATGACATGAAAAGTAAAATTAAGTGGAATGATTGTAATGCAACTATGTAATTCACTTCTAAATTGTGAGAAAAATGAGAAAAGTGTTAATCTTTTAATATTTAATGGGCCAAATTAATCCCTAGTTTATATAGTCTGTTAGAATCTAATAGGTTGTTGAAGACCACTTGAGCAAGCAGCAGAACTTGGTTGAAAATTACATCCTTACTACATAATACTACAGGAATCTTTTTTCCTAGGGTATAAAAAAGGATACATTTTATAATGACATTCTGTTCTTGCAAGGCTTTCATATTTAAGGAATTCCAGCCAGTCCATTCCTGCCTGGTGGAGACAGGATCTCTATTTGGCCCCTGACTGCTGGGTAAGGTATAACTAATTCTGTCACTGTTCTGCAATGTTCTCCCTTCCTACTCTTCAGATACCTGGGCAATTTAAATTGAAAATTTCCTGAGCCTGGGACTGTCACCTATTACATGTATTTACAGTAATTAGTCTACTGGTGTGCTCACTGCAACTTGATCTTTAATTGATTTTCAGCAGGAAAAATAAAATAGGAGAAATATGGAAAATTGCCTTTGGTTGCCTTTTACTGCAGCAATGTGTGTGCTCCATGAGTAACTAGGCTGATGAGTAGGCTTTGGGCAAAGAGACACTGTTCACATGCAGCGTAACCAGTGACCCAGAACAATCTCAATATCCCACCCTTGGCCAGAGTTTCCCACAACTGTGTGACAGAAAGTCAGATGCCCAAAATCTCTGGTCAGTTTTCAAGCTGAAGGAGTTCAAATTGTAATACACACCCATGATATGAGATTAAAGCACCTTCTGATCAACCATTGTGATCAGCAGCTTCTCTGATATATAGCTAGACACAGATTTCAAGACCATAAAAGGAGCAAAGGGTCTTACTTAAACATTCTTTGTGGGAAGGAAATATGCAAATGAATGAGTCATGGCTTCAATTAACATCAAGTGCACTCTAATGGCCAGCTTCATTCTGTCTGATTCATCATTTAAAGCTACATGTACTACTCCAGAATTAGTAACTAGGGCTTCACTAGTGCAGTCATTCAATTTGCAGAGTTCCTATGCTGGTGTAGGACATGAAAGCACTCTAAGTCCATGACTATCATGACACACAAAGATTCAGGGTTTACAGATATACAGGGCAGCACACTGCATCCCCAAACAGACCTGTCCAAAAAGATGTGGCCATGATGGGTATTTAATAGAACTAGCCTTACTTTGAGCAAATAAGCCTCTTTGCAAGATGCATACAACAATAACCTAGAAAGAAAATATCATCTACGTGGAGAATGCTCTCATTTCAGAAAAATAATATATAATTAATCAATTCATCTCTGATCCTAAATTCCCTTTTAGTAAGGTTTTGGTATAGAGAGGCAGGGACCATACATTGACAGTTATTAGACTATTTCCTCTTAGCAATAAACTGATGATTTTGGACTAACAGTTAATGAACTTTTAAGTATTAAAAGCCATAAGATTTCCCTTTATTACTTCCTGCACCAAGTCCAATAATTGTGTGCAATTGAACTAGAACGAATCTTTCAAAAGCAAACATTGAATCCTGATTAAAAAAATTAGCAGTTGTCAAGGACCCACCACTATTCTACATAAAAGGTTTCCAATGATTAATTATCTTCTTTGTAAGAAAGGTGTTTCTTATTTCTCTGAATCCCATTGTCCACCATCATGGATAACTGCTACAAAATTATCTTTTGGGGATTCATCCAGGTGCAAACACAGAGCCATAGCAGGAAAAGCAACTGATGTCAGGAACTGACAAAATAGATCCCCACACAGCGTATACCTTTTATTTACATCCAATGGTTGAACTGGAGACTAAAGGTTTCCATCTCATGAGAGATGTGAATGTGAAATCTCTTGCTGTAATCTTCCTCATTCAGGAAGGAAGGAAGACATTTTTCTGCCCTAAGCAGCAAAACAGAATGACTGAAAAAATTCACTTTTGGTTTTATTTTTAACCAACAGTTACTCACTAAAATGGGACAAAGCTGAACACAGCACTTGAGTACCAAGGAAGAGCTACCAAGTAAAAATTCACAGATCCTCAACAAGGAAAAGACCTGATTCAGCAATAGGGGCAGATTTGAATGGATTTTGAGGATGTTACTCTCTTATGAGCTGAAGCACAATGCTAAGAGAAATGTATACGTGTATTTTATATCCCATCACAATAGTTTACAGAACTATTCAGCCAAATTATCTGCCAATTTTAATTCATAGCATAGACTACAGTAAAGGTATGCAAGCTTCCACCAGCAGACATCATAGCCTGTCTTCGAGAACTAAACATAAATTAAAATGATTCCAGGTACCACATTAACACTGAAAATTATCATCCTCCCCTTTACCAGTCTTAAAATTCTTGAGCATTATTAGTCTGCCTGGATTTAAACTCTGAGAAGCCAAAGACTTTCCTTAGAAGTAAAAGACATGCATGGACAAAGATCAAGTCTGAGAAAGAGAATGATCGATGGTGAGCCAAAAACTTGCCAGTTCATCCTGGACTGATGCTGTAGTGACCAGGAATATTGAACGCAGTGGAAAACTGCAAGGCTTGCTTCCCCTTTGCTGAACCTCTTCTTACTCAATGGCCAGCTAAAGGGATACTGTCATTTCTACATTAGCACTGCTGACAGTCAGCCTCTGCTTTGGGCCAGGGGATAGAGTCGTACAGGGTTGTGCTCAGGAACAAGAGCCATTTGGATCAGGGTGCCAAGTCACAATAATTACACAAATCATTGATTTTATCTCAGGCAGCCAAAGTATTTCTAACAGACTCCAACATTCACATTTACTCAATCAGTTTC
>JANZLQ010000078.1:31750-48406 GCA_026212715.1 Elanus axillaris | reverse complement strand
AACTTCACGTTATGGGCCCAGATTTACCCCAGCTAACTCCAGGTCCTCCACTGAGGCACCTAATGCCTAGGCTCCCTCTGTACCTGCCCTTCAGCAGACAGTGTGGGTTGTCTCTGGTGGGAATTAAGTAGTCCTGCCACTAGCCCACATGCGTCATCGGAGTATCTCTGATGAATTGGCGTGGATAAGGAGCAAGGAGCCCTTTCTTGACAGCTAATCAACTGATGGCGCTCCTGGGGTTGCACTATAGTTCGCTACAGCTTGATTCAGCGGTGACGTGGTGCAACTGCTAGCAGCAGTTGGAGTAGGGTCTTTGAATTGTTACAATAACTAAGGACCCTGGATTGCACTCGTATTAGAAAAAACCTGTTTCAATAAGAGTTGCCAGTTTATATGTCTAATTTTCGAAAACACAATTGTCCTGAAGACATGGATGGTTAGGAAGAATGGATTACCTGTCAAAACTACCCAAACTTTTACTCTGGATCTAGATATATGTTAAGTAATGAACACACAGCATATGAACATAAATATATGGCTGAATACTAACCCTTGCTGCTGCATGGCAAAATCAATCAAGGCGGCTTTTGATCTAACTTAAATATAATGCAAGCAGTGAAGCGTGCTTATGCATTTTAAATACATTGAATGCATAGTAATGTAATTTTTTCCATTATTTCTCATATGTAATCCAGGTGAGTTGAGCGCATTCAGAATACACTAGGGTTTTTTGCCTGATCTCACAGAAGAGTTGCACATCATATTATGCTATGAATATTATGTCTGAAGTTTTGTTCAGACTTCTGGTTTTCCCCACTTTGAACAGAATTAGCTGTCAAGTTCATGTTTAAAATAAGTTTGGCCGTGAAACTGTTCTATTAAAAAAAACCAATAGCCATTCTCACTATAAAGCTGCACCTGGTAGACTTTCCCGGTGAGAAGCGCTTCCTAAAAGACAGTGGACAGAATACAGAGGACAGTGAATGTAGTTTGCAAACCAAGCACAAGAAGTAACATACATAAAAGTCACCCTATTTTGATGGCCAAAACAAACAGTCACTGTTACAGTTTGGGTGCCTGAAATTTTTATGAAGTCAGACAAAACAATTTTAGCCGGTGACTGTATGCTATCTAAAGTACACGTCATTACAGGGCAGAGGGTTTTTTAACTACCAGATGATTGCTGCTCCATTTGTGCCAGCCTAGATACGTGCTGACATCTAGTGGTCCTTTAGAGAATAAATAGAGTCCAAACGTTTATCAATTAGCAATAAAGAATAACAACCTCAGATTCAAAAAACCTGTTTTCCCCCTCCTCTCCCTTTTCCCCACAGTGCATTTAATACTGTTTATAGATAACCGAATTCTAGTGATTATAGTCCTTTTCGATATTTGTTCGAGCCGACGTTTTCTAAAGCACTGTTCTCATTAACATCATGCTGAGTCCTTTGGGAAAATCCACCTGGAGGCATTTCTTGACTGACAATCACCATGGTATTTAAGCAGAGACTGTAAAATTGAAAAAGAAATAGATAGGAGTGCAGTTCTGAATGTCTGGAGCCACAGTATGATCTGTATTACACCTGATTTCATCAGAGACCCTTAAGCTAATTCATACTAAATTCAGATAAAAATTTGGCTTTAAACTGTTATTTACCTATTAATCTAAGAAAATGGCTACAAAGAGCTTTAAAATGATAATTTAGTTTACTACTGTATTGAAAATATCTTACTATATTTTAAACTCCACTGAATATTTATGAGATAAGTCAAAACTTTACTTAGAAACCCACTTCCCACAGCATTTACTCCACTTTCATTTAGCACACATTTCTGTTCGCTTGCAAAGCCACGCATGTAGTGCACCCCTACTCAGGATAACAAAACTGTGAAGAAAGCATTAAAGTAGACTGAAAGAGGAAACAAAAGCAGAAAAACAACTGCCTTTAGGAAGAAACAATTCAGGAGACCTGACTCCTGCTTAGTTTTCAGTTTATTTTAGAGTTCCCACCACTGAGAAAGGCTTCTGAATAAGATAACTGGAGGTTTTACAGCAATGTGTCTGGTCAGAGAACCCCAGTCTCCAATATGACACATTCAAAGCCTAAAAAGAAGGCTTATACCACCTCCAAGGGGTCCCTGAGGCCATCTATAACCTGCTTTGATTTCCAGGAGATAGTCTTTCAGGCTAAAAGAATAGGCTGTTGCAGAAGACCCCAGGTCAGAGAAAGCAAGAGGAATGATATGATGAACTAGCATTGAAGAGATTTATTTTGAAGGAAGAAAATGGAAGCTGATCAGAAAATGGCCTGGTAGTTTGTGTTCATGTGCTGTTACTGTTTCACACAAAGATCGCCAGTGTACCTTCAGTGTTTCCCCGACATGTATCCACCAGTGTCCCTAACAACCCAGTGTGCTCAGTTCTTTATGAACAGGTCATTACTTATCATTTGCATGATGTTCATTTTGGGGGTATTACAATTCAAGTGGCTGCTCAGCTGATACCCTAAAAAGAGTCTTTCCACATAATGTTATTCTTCATTTTTTGCCTCAGTGCAAGACCTGCTCGTGATTTATTGGCTGTAGCAAAGCACAAAGCCATAATTTTCTTTTATTGAACTCACTCTGGGTAGCCATCACTCTGCAGAAATGCAGATGGTCATCTTATTCTTATTCTTAGTGACAGGATGAATGCCACAACTCTGCTGACAAAGACAGCAAAGCAGTCATTTATAATAGCAAGAGGAGCGCTCAATTTAATATCTGTGTTAACTGCACATAGTTAGGCATTTTGGACACAGCTTTTATAGGATCCACTGCTAATACTGTAGGACATTACAGTATTAAGGAAAATTTGCATAGCATGTATGCTGGCATCCAGGTGTAATTTCTGTGCTTAAAGCAAATGAAACATAACTATACCATGCAGAAAAAGTTGGCCCCCAATTGAACTCTGACAATAGTCAGTTTTTATTATGTGTATTTGAGATACTGCATTTTAATAATTTGTCTATCTCTTTCCTTACTTCACACGTCAGTTTTCAGGGGCATCCACACTGCATATGAAATTCTGGACCAGAAACTACAAGTCTGAGCGAATGAATGTAATTAACTAGTTCATTGTCAATGGAATTAAGGAGGTGGCTTGTAGCTTCCCTCATCTCAGAAAATGTGGATTTAGGGAATTGCTGGGGCCAGCATGATGCACAAAGTGCACTTTCTCTGTTCTGGGGTGAGAAGTGTGGCAGTGAATAATTCACAGCACCTACCGGAGTGCCCAGAGACATGCCCTGTGATGACCAGTGAGTTTGTGGAGAAAGAAAATATGGTGTTGAATATTAAATAGAAAGGATCAGGTGTTTTTTAATAAGCACCCCGCCTGATCCTGCCAAAGGGCCCCCATGCAGACCTTAACAGCTGAATCTGGAATGTACTTCATTTCATCACAGAACTGGCTATTGCTACAGCAACAGCACTTGGAGAAAAATTCAAAGAAACAAAACACAGATGCAAGTCAAATCCAGGGATTAGAGTATTTAATCCTTTAGAATAAAGGAAGCTTTACCTAGCATATTCAGTGAATGGATTCAGAGCAAAAATACGTCCAACTTCTGCTAATGCCACATTTTAGTATTGCCTCTCCAATCAGAGTAAATTATATAGCTTAAGTGTTCATATCACCAATTAATCTCTCCTGAATCAGATCTGCATATTAGTTGCTTGAAATAGGCTTAACATAGTCCTAATTGTACAAAACACTAATATCACTTTTCATAATAATTAGCTAGTCACGTTGCCTTTTCTCTCAATTTGTCTATATGTTCATACATACACTAGAAGTTAGCAGTTAAATTTTATCCATACAACATCTCTCAATTACTCCATTGGTCTGTCTATAGCACCTTCTGCTTAAGGCACCAAACCTGTCCAAAGTATAGGTGTTCAATACGTAGTGTATTAATTTCCCCAGAGGCCCATTTGAAAGGTGTGGAACTCCGTTCCAGCAAGTGCATGGCAAGGAAGCACATAAGGTATTTCCCACTTTGGAAAAGGCTCAGTGAGAGGAACCAGGCACACTGACCATCAGGTCGTTTCCTTGCAAGCTGAGAGCAGGCCAGGAGCTTGCTGCGCGAGAGCCAGGGAGCCTTGCAAAGGCACTGCATTGTGCTGAAACTACCCAAGCGTTATAATGCTCTTCCATAGCACGGTTTGATCGCCTCATTTGCTACAAAGACCCCAAAAGTGACAAGGAGATAATTACTCTGACCTCTGCTGTTGGAAGTTGATAGAGAAGAGAGTTGATAGCAGTCCTGTGAACTGTCCTCATGTTTCATTTGCTGATGTGCTGTAAACCTTTGACTTGCTGCCAAAATTTAAGGTTGCCTTATGAGATAATCCCAGCTAAGAAGTTCAGTTTATATGCATCTTCCTGCCCTTCTGCTGGAGACAGGGGCATGATGCAGTTAGCTAAGAAAAGAAGCACAAAAACTCTTGGGCTATGAATAATGATCTTGAATCAGTTCTTGGATTTGCAAAATGGTGATAATACTGTGTACCCTCATGTTAAATTTATAAAATACTTCTCCCCTGCTGCAGTCTTTAAATCCCTGATTAGGCAACCAACAATTCCCTTACACATTTCCTGCAGGTTTTAATCGCCTATCCCCATCTTTTCAATGATATTTTCCTTAAAAAAAAAAAAAAGAAAAAGAAAAAAAAAAGGCAGAAACTCAGTATTCAGAAACAAACAGTTACAGCTGCAGTCAGGAAGGGTATGAGAGTTGGCTTGCAATAATAACTTTAAAGATACTGTAAATGCTTTATTAATCCATGCTGTTGACAGCTTTGAATGCCAAATTATCTGTGTTGCACTGAGCCGTGAAACTATCCCATGAGGTACTAAGTCCACCTTGAGACAGCAGTGAAGCCAAAGCTTTGATTCTCAAGGCTGACTTGAGCAAATCATTATTTTTAAACTCTTTAATCCCTCATGCATCCATAACACATAATTTTAGTAATGCATTTGACTTAAATTCCTTATTACTTCAGAATTCAGTCCAACTTCTAATGCAAATAGTCAGAGGCTCCAGAGAGCAGAACTAGTCCTGCTCTCCTGCAATTCTCCACTGAACTGATGACAGAAACAGTATGTCATCAAGAACCATAATTTTACCTTCTTTGGATGTCTTTCTTCTCCTTTACTGTATTTCAGTACAGAATATTCTGGAGACAAGGAGCACAAGGATGGAGAGTCTGGAGGTCCTAAATTTCAGTTCTTGCTCCCACACCAGTTCCTGAGGTTCCTGCTTAACTTTTAGAGTATTTTCAGAAGCAGCAGTGAGCACTTGACCTGTCCACCTTATCACCTTTGTTCGACTTCTAGAAAATGACCACAGATAAGACACTTCATACCAGACAGCAACATACATCATCTCAGATATATTAACCTGATGATTCAGACTTTATCCATACTGCTTAAATAAAGCTCAAGGCCCTGAGTGGCATTGCCTGGCCACTCTACATAATGTTTGGCCCAGAGTTTCCCTTTGGTCCCCTGTAGTCGCCTCATAGCCTGAATGCATAAACACTATTTCATTGCATATTATTCTTAGTTCAGAGCATTTTGAATAATATGATGGCTGTGTCACAACTCATCCAAATAACATTTTTATCAGCATGAAATTGAAGCTGTAAGTTGCACACTGTGGTCTAGCAGAAGCCTTGAAGGTGCAAAGCATCCTAGGATGCCATTTGAGGATGGGGAGAACGAACCTGGTCCTGACAACACAAAACAGTGCCATGCTGCAAAACAAGTATTAAGCGTGAGGGACAATCAATCAGCAGCCCCAGGACTTCATTCCCTGGCCCTAGTCTCTTCTGCAGTATAGACACAGCCATGGAGCCCTACATGCTCCAACTGCCCCAGTCCATTCTGTAGGCTCTCTACCCCCTATGGACTGTACAGGGCTGCCTCAGGCTGCTCCTCCTTGTAGACCTACCTCTTATGCAGCCAAATGCAAACTCAGTTCCTGCCTGTAACGCAATGATAATAACATTTACCCAATTACTTTCTGTAAAGTTCACCTTATCAATGTCAATACACCATTCACTGTACTGAAAAAATATATCTTTTTTTGTGAATACATATCCTGAATAAAGAGAGTAAACAGAGAAATGGTTCATATCAGCGCAAGTGCAAACCGTACCTGTGATTTAGGCAGTCATTTGCCAAGTGCTGTAAAACACACCCAGTTCTGAAACTGCCCCATCTATTAATCGTTAGTTCAAAATCAAACGAGCACCTTCTGGCAAAAGAAATTCGTGCCTGAGTATTGCTGCAGCATTCTGCTCTCTCTGCAATTTCTGGAAGGACAGGTTGGAGAGGGAGCCAGGGATGCTCAGCTGCAGGATTCCCCCCACAGACACTGCCTATGGAGAGTATCGCCAGCAAAGCTGAAAGAAGCTGTACGTGACTGATCAGAAATCCTGCATACTTCTTGCTTGGCTGATCTAAATGGCTGTTGATTTTCATGGTGCTACCATAACTCAAACATCATTCCAGTTGAAGGAAGCTTATTTTGTATGATACACCGTGTCCTGGAAGAAAGCCTGTCACTACTGTCTCAAGCTTACATTGCTACCAGGAGTCAATGAATCTCAGTGAACTTGACAATATCTTATGAAAACAAATTTCTTGCCACTCAGAAAAATGTCACGTGCTTTGTTTGAAAGGGATTGATAAAACAATCCCTTGCTTTGCCTGCTCTGGGCTTTTAAACTCTTCAAGTCTTCAAAAATCTCCTTGCTAGAAAAAATAAGCTGAAATGTGGATGATCCTTTTCTGTTTACCGGAGGTATAAACCACGTATATGTGCCACTGAACCTGATTTCTAAATAGCATTTTAAAAATATCACACTCGGCTAAATGTTTCAGATTTTTGCTCTTGCTTTAAGGGAAGCTAGATCAAAGACAGGGCAAGGCTAAAAAATTTGTTTTTAAAAAAAGAATCAAATTTACCAGCATAAAGCATCATCATTCATCAGTGAACGCTGTTTCCATTTAGTACTGCACACCTGGCAAGGGCAACGAGTCCACTCAGACCAAGCAAGGGAAAGCAGGGAAAGTGTGCTTCCACCTACCACCCTGGAAAATAGATGAATGCTGGCCATCTGGGTTATGTTTAGCAAATATCATACCCTTACAACAAACTTGTTTACATAAGCTGCAAAAAATGTCAGTTCTTCCACCACTGGAAAAACAACCCACGATGGAGGGAAATAGCAGACACCCTCCCGTGCACAAAGTTCTCAGTGAGCAGTTTGGTGCGCTTGCTTTTAGGTGCTTCTGATGCTGTATGTCTCCCTGTCTACCTGGGACAAGAAGCTAGCTTCTCCCATAAGAGACACTTGGGTATAAGACACACATTTTCATGGGCTGCCTGTCAGTTGGTCCTTCTGTCCTTCTTTCACTAACTTCTCCTACAGAAAATGCAGAAATCAGTGCTAATAACAATTCTGACAACATCATTTCAGTACACTGCAGACCTTCATGCTTAGACATCTGTAGCTTAGCAGCACCATGCAGACTAGCTTTGCAACAGAGGATTAACAATATAACCTCCGAATCACATTTACTTGGCTAACAGACTGAGGGCTAAGATGGAGAGAAGAATCAGAGCTCTCCAGACGTTTGACATGACGAATTTCCATATTGGTGTGATTGAAAAGATAGAAATGGAAAGGAAAAGAAAATGCAGCAAAACTGTCCTTTCACAGTTAAAACAAGCCATAAAATAATTGCTAATGAAGAAATTCACATACTATGAATACAGAATTAGCAACTGTAGTTCTTGTAAGAGAATCAAATAAGATCAGCATAATTGTAGCAATATATATTTATATGACAGAAAATTATCTTCAACAGTTCATTAATATTAAAAGTAATGTTATGAATATTACTTCAGAAAACATTCTTGAAATTATTGTAGGTATATATTTTTATGTTATCGAGGTATAAGTCCTTATCACTATAGAATATGAGCACCTTACAACTTCCAAGGAGGTTCATTGCTTTTCATTTACCTTTCTTCAAGGATGAAAGAATATAAAGATAATGAAATAGTCCAAATGCTCTACGTTTTGTCTATAGCTCCGCAGATTCACTGTAGAGTTAAACATAATTCTAGTCTTCCTGGTGTCAATCAAAAGCTTCACTATTTTACAAGAAAAAAATAAGAAATGCACAACCAACAACTGTTGAAGCCCACTGAGAGAAATAAATGTGGCTCTAGATTCTATTTCCACTCACAAACTCTCCCACAAATGCAGCAAGGAGCAAGCTGAATGTGACTCAGAAACGATCATGCTATTTGTACAAGGAGCTACCTACCTGTTAAGATAGGGCAAAAGCTTCATCCTACTGTATTCCACGCAGAAAGGGACACTGCAACCTGCCATGCAAAACAGTCCCTTGGAACTGCAGTCAGCTATGGGATTTTGGGAAAACAGAGAGGTTGTATTAGCCAGTTTATTGGGAAAGGCAAAGAAAGAGTTATCACAACAGTCAGACAAGCTACAGATTCACAGCCATATAAAGCCCAATTGCAGCCACATGCTGAATGGAGAGAACTGAAGACTGGCGAGACATTTCTTCTGCTGTTGGGTAAACATCAACGACATCAACAACACTACTGAAAAAGACTGAATGTCAACCGGAACAGGTAGATTCCATCTCAGGAAGACTCAGCTGGAAAGAAGTGACAAGATTTCATAATGAAAAGGTGTGAGCATGGGCAGCAAGGGAAGAAATTCTCTAAGACTTCTCTTAATTTCCTCCTCATCATCCCTACTTCCCATGCAATTTTGCCTATTTGAGATATCCTCTCCTTCCAGTCTTTATCCTTTGCCATTCCTTCTCCTAATAAATGCTTCAGTCTTTTAAAGTCTGCAGAATCCAGCCTGAGCTAAGAAATTAAACATGAGCAGCTTGGAGAAGAAAGAACAAGGGGGAAGCCACAGACAGGGAACCATTTAAATAATGGAAAAAATGCTGGCCATGGAATCAGAAAGTGAGTAAGCACATGCCTCTCCCAAAAATCCAGGCACTTCCCAGCATCCTCTTCAATTCAGACTGCCTCTTATGTCTGCTCTTTCTGTCTAATAAATTATAGGTTCACCCTACAAAATGTTATCATTGTCACTCCTGTGAACCTTCTCAAATCTACAATAGCTTCTGCAGCCTTTGCAGTATGCTGCTTAGAAAACAAATGTATTACATCATGTTACGGGGGAGATCAGAAAGATAGGGTGAATAGGGACATTCTTTGCATTAATATTTGGTCAGCTGAAGCTAAAGAACAATGCACACAGAAATGGAAAAAAATTTTGAAACACTGACTTGTGAATTTTAAACCCTTGCAGAAAGGAGCACAGAATTACAGATTTTCTCCACTGACTTGAATAGATACATAAATCGTACTGTTCTTTCAGAACCACCCCATAAATAAAATCACTCACAGATGTGTTGACATGCCCTATTTGGAATCAATAAGTAATTTAGTAATAATGCATTCTGAGGTGTGTGAGCTCTTCAATAGGCAATGTACAGAAACGGGGTAATATCCTTTTAAGCAGTCTGTGAGCCCTTTAATGATCTTCACTCTTGTTCTGTGTCCAGAAGGCTTATGAGAGCAGCTGCATATAAAAGGAACTAGCCTCCACCTGCTCTGTATGATTAATAAATACATTTGTTGGTTATTTGGTTAAATATCTTATTATAATTATGCATATAGGCAAAAAACTGTTCTGTTTGAGCAAGTCCTTATCAGGCTTATGTATAAAGACACAACTATATAATGACAGCATAACAGAATATAGCTAATATTGTTATTAATGTATGGTAAATATAGTTAATATAATTTATATTTATTATATTGCAAGTATAGATATAAATACAACATTGCCCAGTTTCAGACGTCAGTGTTTCCTTTTAGCTGCTCATGTTTGCTTGGAAAGGGTGTTCCTGAGGCTGCTTTAAACTACAGTCTCAACTTTTCACCTCTTGCACCTTGACTCCTCACAGACCCTCGCATCTCGAGCGGACCACAATCTGAGAAGAGTTACCATTTGTAGTTAAAAGGCTTCTCAGGATTAACTGGGCTTTCTGCTTAATTATAGTGTAGTATGGAATCATTCCATACATCATGCAAGTACAAACAAGTACAAGTATAGTGGAGTATGTTGTTATCCTTCGTCTACAGAAGAATGGTATAATGGAGGATGGTCAAGTCTCTAGTTCATTGCTGGATGGGTAGAAACAAAGTACAGCATCTTTTAACACACAGGAGATACATTTATAATATATGTCTAGAAACGTCTAGTGTAGACTACAGAATACCTACATAGTGCCCTGCAGGATGTGTATCTGATATAACATGAGTAAATGTGAGATTTGTGGCCTACAGATTGCATTTAGGCAAGCACATACAGAAGCAAAGTAAATCTGGGTTTTTTATGGGATTGTAGCATCTTGGAATCACATTCTGTGAACTCTGGATTTGAACTTGAAACTTCTAATGCACTATTAGCGTACTTATTGTTTCAAAGCAAGAGATGACCTGTAACTGATAACATTCAGGAGACATTAATACACCTACTTGCAACACGCACAGATAATACTTATGCAGATACAGTACAGCGTTTAAGGTTCTGATGTATACATATCTCAAAACTGAGTGCTGTAGAGGAGAGACATATGGGTAAGAGAGCATAATTTCTCTCAAATGCCATAAATTCTTATATTAGAATGAAAATATTTCATCACTTCGTTAATTTAAAAGGTTTCTGCCTTTTCACATTTTCCAATTATTAAAGTGAATCAATTACTTACAAAAGGTTACACATCGCCAGTACTTTCCACATGGGACCAAGGACTATGCTCTTTACTTCATAAGCATCAACATTGTTTATTTGGACCTGCGTGGCCCAAACCCGGCAATCAGTGGGGCTAACTCTGAGTTAGAGAACCTCTTCACAAGCTGGGATGTCCCTCTCGTGCATCCTGGAAGTAAGTCCCAGCCTGAGTATAGATGAAGGACACACGTACTTTGTCCTCTCTTTTCCTACGGAGGTAGCTGGCCCAGTTCAGGTTCTAGCCCTGGGCGGGTACAGATGTCTGACCAGCAGAGTAAAACACGCTGCCCCAACAGCTATTCCCCACCTCTTCCAAGGAAGCAGCAGCCAAACTCATGGAAACATCCTACATCCATCCACTCCACAAATTCAACAGCAGAATTTTGCAGCTTTTGAACAGGCAGCACCAAAGTACATGTGCAATTTTAAGCATGTGAACTGATGAGACCTATTCACAGTACTCTGCTAAGTGAGATAATACAAGGGTATTTAGAGCATATCAAAAAATTCCCAAACCATCTCATCAATGTGCACAGAGATACTAACATAAAAGAATTATTCAAGGTTCAGCTGTATTCATCCTTTAGCTGTTTTGCTTACAATTTCCACAAAACTTATAGTCTTGCTAGCACTTTGTTTTTCATTAGTAAATAGACTGACACCATGTCAGTCACCTACCAGCTATCAAAGAGTAACAAGCTCCACTTCTACTGGCATGGGCCACCTTTTAACCGGCTTTGATATGAATGTCTCAGGTTAGTATATGCAACAGCACATACACAAAGCATATCCTCATTAGATCCCAAACCATTCACCAAAGCTGCATTTAGGATCACAGAAAAAAATGCAGCCACTTCAGAAATGGAAGATACATTGCCATGGTAGGGACAATACAGACAATGCTGAGGGAAAGAGAAAAAGAAGTCGGTAGGGTTAAATTAAAAGTTCAGTCCAAATGCTTAGCAGTGTGAATGCAGTTGTCTGTCAGACAAAGAGCATAGTTTCCAATACTGTCAGTCATTTACCATAGAAAACTACAAAGTTGCTTTTTGAACTGGTCAGAGCCCAGGAGATTTCACATGAAATGAAAAGCAGAATGAAGAAATGCCAAGGAGGCAGCGAACTGTTTAAAGATCTTTCTGTTCAAAAAAAAAAAAAAAAAGAGCGCAAGAGAGACAGACTGAGAAAGATCTTTTAAGCTTAAAAAAAAAAGGCCAGAAAAGAAATATAATTTTAAATAATTTCTTATGTGCAAACATTACCTTGTGCTCAAGACCAAATGGAATCTCCTAAGAATTGTCAAATAGACCTCACCAGTAAAAGCACTTTCCCAAGTTTTATTGCAATTCCTTAAATTTTATGGAGGCAGTTAAAAGGGATGCGAAGCAAGGAAGGTATTCTCTTCGCCTGTTATGACAGACCTCACAAATTGTTTTATTCTAAAGAAATAGCTGTACCTATTTCCTCCTCTATACAATAACAATGCCTAGGAAACAGTTACTTTAGTAAAATCAATTGTAAACCAGGATTCTTTTTATTTTCTATCTGAATCAGTCTGCAAAGATATTGCCACCATTAAATCCCTGACATTTCTTGGCCATGTAGAAAATTAGTGATGGGTAGGCATATCATGCTGCTGTACCTCTAGAATTACTACAAAAGACTTAGCAGGACTGGGAAAAAAATGAATTGGGGGGGGGGAGCTATTTAATCCAGAAGCATATTCAGACAGATAGATCGGGTTTTGGAGGAATTATTTAAGATTTAGTCTGTCCTTTATATTTAGCTAGTCATTAGAGAGAAAAATGTTTCTGGAGTATCTTTACAGAACGTAAAAATCAAAGCGGAGGTGAATAGCAAATCCAAACAAAAGGAGAAAACGTTTGCTATTCAGTTCTGTATCTTGGTGAGGAAGAGACACTCATTATTCTAGGATGTGTGTGCCAGTTGAATGTTAATCTTTGCCTTGTTAAGATATCTGGCCAAGTTTTCTTACAGGTGCCCCAAATAATACGATTCTAATTTGCAGACACAGCACCGTACACAGGCATTCAGTCAAGGATTTCCAGAAGGTCAAACAAAGGAGATGCCAACTTCTGCTCAGCAAGAAGGGGATGCCTAACTCATTTAGGTGCCTTGGGCAGATCCAGTCTAGGGACACAGGCAACCCTGAATGCTGATATTATGGTTGTATACGACAACAAAATATTTGAAAGAGCGTGTTTGAAAAGGTGTCTGTACAGTTCAGCATTAGCCCTTCAAAGTTTCACCATTATTTCTTCTACAATCATTCAACAGCTATCTATATTCTAGTTAGCTATTAAAAAAAATGTATCAGTCTTCATGAGGGTATTTATTTCAGAAAGTGAAGCTTGCATCTAGATGGAGCTTTTCACCTCAAAACCAGGGTAAATTTCTCGATCGTAGCAGTGATATTGATTCCGGGACACAAGAATGGAAAGAACAGCTGTACCATGCTGGATCTCTGCCATACCATCAATTCTGCCATTGGCCAGTACCACTCTGCCTAAAGCAGAGTGAAAGAAAAGAAATATTTACCTATAATACTGCCTCAGCTTCCTGCAGTTTATTGAGGCAGAGGTAAGAGCTTTCTGTTAAGCAGCCTCCTTGGATTTTCTCCATGAATCTGTCTCTGCTCCACAAAATCATAAAAATTTTCAGCATCTTGCGGTGATAACTTTCTTGACTGAACTACACATTACACACAGAATTGCCTCTTTTTGCTGTGAAACTAACACCTAATTTCATTTGAGGTCTCCTATGTTTTACGCTAGAAGGGACAATGAACAGTGTCTCTAGTCACCTTCTTTATGTCAGGCTTTATGGACTTGTAGCATGTTGTCCCTTAGTCAGCTTTTCTCCAGGCTAAACAGTGTTAGCATTCTTAGCTTCTTCATATTATGGAAATTTTTCAATACCCGTGATTATCTTTGTTATCCATCTCTCTAACTTTTTCAGTTATTTTATATTTTATTTGAGATGGAGGAACCAGAACTGTTTAAAGCATCCAGGATCCAAGCCTAATGTGGATTTATACGGTGATATAATAATGTTTCCTCAAAATTGTAAAGACAGCTTGCTTTCATCATATAAAAATAGAGAGATAAAGCATCAGGACTTAGAATTCAGTATCTGTAAGTGGATTTAGACAATATTTTAAAATATCCTTGCTGTCCTAAGGGCAATCTTATTTTCATATATATCCAAGAGAACCTACAAATCACTACAATCCAATAACTAACAGAGATTAACCTGCCTTACTTCCTATATTATTCATAAGCCAGGATCACAGTCCTTCAACTAACACGCATACAGTAGTTGCTACTAATTCTGTCAGATTATTAAGTGATGAGATAACACAACCATCAGCACATTAGAAGAACCCAGATAAAGTCAGGCAGAAGACTGTAATAACTTACTCTTTACCTGCCTGGTGCTGAGGTCAAGCACGGGACTGGCATGAACTGCTTCTCCTTTCAAGGAAACAGTTAATCAAGTTGATCCAAGTTTACAAGGTCCACCAATAAATTTCCCTTACATGGAAGCCCTGCATCAGACAGGTGGCAAAAAATGTCAAGTTCTCAGTTTGGTTCTTTCAGATACTTGCATAACAGAAACAAATGTTATATGACTATGATAGCCTGTGTTCCGTAGCAGCTCCTGGCTAACAGCGGGGTGGGTAATGCTCCATGCTGAGGTAATTTGGCTGTGAAATTCCCCATGACAACCCGATGAAAGTTATTATATCTCCTCTATCAAGTTTGGTGTCAGAAAACTACGTCTTTCTCTTTCAATGTTGTAAAAGTGTTATCAGGTTGAATAGGATATTCCATTTCATAAGCATAAGATGAGTAAGTGAGGTGATACACCGAGGCAGAGTGCAGCTTCTCTTCCCTGGATCCCTTCCTCACAGCAAAGTGTCTGCAGAACTGCATGTTGACAGGTCTCTTCAGACTGAAATGGGGACAAGACAAAGTTGTTCCCTCCTCTTTAACACCATCCTTTAGTTATCAAGCCCTCAGCAAACCACAGCAGGAATAACCAAGGGACTTAAGGCTTTATGCTGGAGGGAAAAGACAAAAGAGTTGCGCTAACATACACGTACAGATGGTGTTCACACATTTATAACTTAGGTTGTCAACTGGTCTGCAAGAAGTAACGCCAGACCATGATGTTCCAGGTTGCAAGGTCAGCCAACAAATATCCTGGGAACTACTCCTCAACACTGCAGAAAATCAAAGGGAAAATTAACTAGCATTTTTCAGCTCCTGTGATCTGTTCAAAATTGGTTTATGTAGGGACATACATCATTCCTTCTTGTAAAGAATATCTATAGTGCCAATTTCCTACCAACGCTATACAAACTGAGACAAGAAGCAACTACCTGGAACTAGATATATATTACTTGGCTGAGCAGACTAAATGCAATAAAACTGAACTGATTCCCAAGAGTATTTTAGTTATTGTATATACCACCTTTAACCACTTCTCAGTCTTTCTTCCAAGAATTTAATATAATTTCAAAGTTTTATGGGTCTTTAAAAAAAAAAAGTTAAGGTTAAGATTAGCACTAGGAAAATGTTTTCTAGAGAAAGGAATGTCAGGATATATCGCAGGATGTTCTCACTCAGATATCTAACAAATAAGGACTTATTTTTGATAAAGTGCTCCACTGGAACTGAGGATACTTAACGTTCAATCGGCAGCACTGCCATCAGCTTCTTGCACGACCTAAGGCTAGTCAGTAAATTACTCTTTTATTCAATTCTTGTCAGTGAGGACAATAATAGTTCATTTTTCCCACTTGTGTTTATTTGGACAGGAAGCCATTTGAGGCAGGGACTCTTTCTACCCTCATGTATATAAAGCACCTATTGCAAAAGGACACTGATCGTTTGTAATAGGAGTAATTGCACATATTATTTCCTCCAGGTATTCCCCTGTTCTTGGAAAGTAAACTCCTGGATCTACAGGACAGCTCTGTAGTCACCACTAGAAGCAGGGTAAAACTGCATGTAAAAAAATATCCCTGGAGGCAATGTGAGTATGAAGATATAAATATGTTCATGTTACATGTGACTGGAACAGGTCTTGGCAAGACACTCCAGTTCATTTAAGCACAGAATTAGCCCTGATTAAACTTGTGTTAACAAATGCTACCTAATTAAGTTATTCTGTATATTATCTGTAATAAGAACTGTTGTGACTAAGACAACAATATGTAGCAACAGCAGAGAAAGACTGTCTTACAACGGTGATTATTTTATGAAGGCATGATGCACAAAGGTATCGACGTTATATGGGACTTCTCCCCTCTGTTTTTTTATATAATTGCTATGCGTTAAAAACAGAAAGCAAGTCCTAAACATTTACCCTCTGGTTAAAGTGTAGTCGTTGCCCTACAGTATTTGCCCTTTTCTAAGGTATAGTCAACCAATGCTCTTCTTTGATTCTAAAAAAAAATATTAAGAAAATGTTATTCTGAATGGTAACTATTACAAAATAAACTCTTGGCAATCAACACAAGAGTAGGGAAAAGTGTTCAAGAGACTGACCTGTCACTGTTTACTGTATGTAGAAAATGAAATAAAGTATCTTCAATAAAAGACTGGGGGGAAAAAAGGAAAAATGGTTTCTTAAAATATATCAGCATGATTTCAAGTATGACTCAGCTGCCTTTTTTTTTTTTTTTCTTTCTTTCCCCACCCACCCCCCCCTCTCTGT
>JANZLQ010000078.1:8845-31650 GCA_026212715.1 Elanus axillaris | reverse complement strand
ACAATAAAACCTTATCTTGCAAGGTAGAGGGTTTAGGACTCTTCTCACCAGACCCCCCAGTTGGGTTCCTTTGCATGGGTGCTTTGAAGGCAGAAAATGCATCATAGGCTACTTCAGCTTCTGAAAAAATAATCTAATTGTGCAGAAGAAATGACAGTACTGAGGAAAGAAAAAGATAGAGAAATGTTTTTATTGGCAGTGAAGCTCATTACACCTTCCTTTCAAAATCACAGTACTGTGATTTTGTGTTTTGACCTCTTCTTGTGGTGTGGAATCTGGGAATGTGCAAAGTGGAGAACTTCTGTAGGCCTGGTTTGCTATAAGCATTCCTGCCTTTGGCAGAGGCTCTTCTGCTTGCTGTTTTCTGCCGCAAAAATAAAGGGGCATTTGTTGAAATTGCAATCTGAAAGCAAAAAAGCTGATAGGACTTGTACTGGTCACTGGCTGTGTTTGGATCTGAATAAGACAAAATATGCTACTTAAAATTGGAAATATGCACACTATAAATTAAATTCTACGAATACGCTGCAAAACTCTGATATGAGGAAGAAATATATCTTAGTCTTTCCCATTGAGGTCCAAGTAACTACCTGCAGCAAGATGAGCAGAGTGCCTCGTACCTTGTAGGGTGAACTTTAAGACATGCTGATAGTTTTAATTTTGGTATAATTTCACCTGGGGGCAACATATTATAATATCTAACAAGGTGGTGATTCATAACAAGTTCCAGAGGGGGAATGCACATTTACTGGCGTGTTCATCTCGCACTGAGACTAGATGGCTGGCTTCTTTGAATGACCGAGGTGACGGCACCTTCTTAGGACGTGTTGAGCAAAGGATGCTCTGTTTTTTCATTATTATTACCTCCTATTGTGTCAGTGTTGAATCTGATTAAAAGCGTGGGGTTTTTTATTTTTTTTTCTAAAAAAAAGCAAATGTCTGTGGAATAGGTCATGGTGGGAGAGGAAACCAAGTGCCTGACAAATCAGTGGCTGGCATAGTCTTAAGACTGATAATCTATGGCTCCTGGAGACCCAAAACTCATTTCTGGAAGGAATGACTAAGGCCTTTCAGTGAATCTGTGCTGGTTTCCCTGGGTCCTGCAGGCTTGAGAGCTTTTGGAAATGTTTCCTGTCTTGGTGCTGTTGGGGTGCCTGTTACCCATGATTAGGTTTCCAGACCACTTTGTCATCATTTGTGTTTTGGAGAAATCTGAGGATAAATACCAAATACCTCATCTTTTGTTTTTCACTTGAAATGTTTTTATAGAAACCAAAAGAGCCTGCTTTTCATTTTTAGCTATGGAATAAGCTGGACTTCTCTGAGGGACAAAATAGGATAGCATGAGAAATGGCATGGTTTGGTGTTTGTTTTACACTAGAGGAAGATGACAGCTATCCCTTGTTTTCACTTAGAAGCCTCCTTTGGTTAAAGCCACCCTTGTTTCAGTGTGGACTTTACCCTTACAGAGCAACTCGCTGTATGAAATGAATTCATTTAAAAGATACAGTTTGTATTAAGGCTGCGCAGAACTTACAGCTTCAGTAGATTTTCCTGTCTTAATGGTTTTTAATCTGAATCTTCAAACAGTCTTTGACCTGGGCAGTTTATCTCTTTCTTCTCCTTTGTATTCAATCCAGTTTTCATTCCATTTACCTCACTGTCTCACGCAGATACTAAAACACATAATCTACTTACTTACCTTGGGCTGTAATTTCTGTATCTCCGTGTTGTTTTGTTTTCCCCACACCTCCAGCCAGGAAACAAACAAAAAGAAAAAAGCAGGGTGTGCTTTTTAAAGGCAGGAAAGTAGCTTTAAATATTCTGATGGAAGATCTGGGAGATTTTTTATATTTTTTTTTTTTTTAAAGCATGATTGTCTTGAAGACTCTCCAAATTTGTGGCTTTGTGAAATGTTTATTTTTGAGTCCCTTTTTGAGTCTAGAAGTGAAGCTTCTTTTAACAACACAAGCAGGACTTCCTTTTCTCCTCTCATCCCCTGCCTTCCCGGGCCCTTACAAATAGCATTTTTCCTGTAGAATAAATAACTTCCCCAAAATAGCTATGTAAACCCCCTGTAAAACTCAGTCTGTTTATAGCTAAAATCCAACTGTTATTTTGCAGCTGGTCTCTGTGGTTTATCCTGAACTTCACAGAAGGTTGTTAGCTTCTCCAAGATCTTTGTTTTGCACATTAGTTCTTTTCCAATGAGAAATCCGCCTTGTTCCTGACCTTTCTTAATGCTCATTTCTACGAGCAGTAGGTATAGGAAGCCTCAATAAACATAGCTGGGGCTTCGTGAGGGCTTGCAAACCGTTCACCACGTACACTTTCGTAACTGGAAGCCGCACCGGAGTCGGGAGCCGGTGTCGGGGCTGGATGCGGCTCTGGCAGCCGTGGAGGGGAGCAGAGGAAGACGAAGCCTCTGCTGCTTCCCTGCCCTCGGACAGCAAAGGAAGCAATTAAAATTGGGGTGAGCCAGCAGTCAGAAATGGCATCGGATGAGACACGCATGTGTGGCACCCGTCCACGGCGTAAGGCTGAGGACGTCTCCAGGCTGCGTACCGTGCGGTGAAGGTCATTAGTCATGTACTCAGTAGTGGAGCCCATAAAGAGTATCGGTAGCTCAGTACCAGACTTTCTTTGCAGCTTATTACTTAACTCGTTAGAGACAAGTGGCTTAAGCCCGTACAAAGATACTTGTGTTGCACGGTCTCAGTTTGCTAAGGAGCAGGCAGAAAGGTTTAGTCAAACAGAGCTGGGGCATGCAGTGCTGAGATAACACAAAGCTCCGTGTAATTATCGTCATTCCTGCTCTAGTAAGCTGTGTTGCTTTGCTTTTTGTGGTTTTTTGAGGTGGGGGAAGAGAGACAGAGGCAAGTTCTAGTGAAGTAATCCATGCAGGACCTTTTGTGGGTGAGTTCAGGACACAGGTAGCGTCTTCGTTTCATAATAAACGGTAATTTCCAAGCTATAGGTCATGGTCATAAAAGGTTCAGGATCCTGGAGGTGATGTTATGTGCCTAGAAGCACGAGCAAGTAATGTATTTACAAAGCAAAAATTTTGGGAAGCAGCCCTCTGTTTTTGTCGAGCTACTCTTAGGTTCTGACCACAAGAAAGCAACGTGTGGAGACGACTGGAAAATTATGTTGCTGTTCCAGTTCAGGTGGTGTTTTCGGAATATGCAAGACCTAACAAGATTAGAGCAGTTTTGCCCTTTAATTTGAACAGATGCGAGTTGGAGTCACAAGTAGTTTTGCATCATAACTCTGGTTCAACCCTGAGTCATGGGATTATTTCATTCTGCTATATTTGTTTTTGATGAACCACTTTGCTCCTTTTTCTTGTGAGGGTGGGTTAAACAATGCTAATTCCTCAATGAATTACTTCTCCCTTGTTGAAACTTGAATGGGGTATTTTCCAGAGTGCAAGATCAGAAACCACCCTTTACACAGTAGTTGTGCCAAAATGGCTTACCAGGAAAGCAGATTGCCAAAGGGTGGCTGACATTAATGAAATGGGCAAGGGGGAATTTTTCAAGGAGCATTTATATTTCAGTGTTTCTTGTCTTGTGACTTTAATCTAATTTTTTGCACCAAATCAAGTTGGATGTCACACATTTCTTTGATCCAAGTTGTTAAAATTCCCATCTCTTGCTCAAGCAGACTGTCATTCCTGCTTTTCATTAACCTTGTTTGACTATTTCATGTCATAGAAAAAAACAGTTATTCAGATCATAGCTTTCCTAGTTACGAACAGTAGGTGGAATTGTATCTACCTGACTGCTAAAGCAAGTCCAGGACCAGGTAGTGACTTTGTGGATTTTTACAGGAACCCCTGTGTTCAGATGCCTACAAGGTGAAGTGGGCAGGAGTGCCGAAGCCCGGCACGTACCTCACCCCAGCTGAGGAGGAGGGCCAGGGCATTTGCAAAGACCGAGTCGTGGGTGCCCTTCCAGATTGTAGGAAAGCACTAAACCGGAGCTTAAGGGCAAGGGACAAACTCAGTGCAGAAAGAAACTGCAGGCTAGCTGAAGGATGCAGAGAGGATTTTAACAGAGACCTCTAAAATTTTCCTGTAACTCCAGCCTTTTAATGAAGAGAAGCATTTGTCCCAGGATGGAAAACAAGATACAGTGACAAGTAGAGTCAAGCTAGGCTCGACTGTGGTTGCTAATGTAAATGGAGAATGGATTATTTTTTTCAAGGCAGTGTATTTAAACCAGGGTTAAAATGTCCGAAGAAAAAAGACCATTCTTGCCTAGCACTGATTTTCCTTCTGCATTTTACCTGCGTTTAAATTCATTTTGCTTTTTCCCCTAGAAATTCAATCCTCCCCAAAGTAGACTATGCAGCTATAGGAGCAAGACTGCACTGCTCTTGGAAAAATCTGCATGCCTTTGTGCTTAGATTTTCTTGCTTTTGCGTCTGAGCTGAGCCCCTGACAATTGAAAATATTTGAAGAAGGAAAACTAAACCCTAATGAATGTGAAAGGCATTTGCACAAAAACACAAGACTTCTTCCCTCTGTCTTAATTGAAATACCTTAAAAGGCTTGCATAGGCTATACAAATAAATACAGCTACTCCTTTGCTCTGTGCTCTTGTGCGCCAGTTTTGAAGGTCTTTGTTTCTATTTCTGTCTCCTCATTCTTTACCCTAACAAAGATTTGAAAGTAAAATTTCTGTCTGTGTCTAAGCTCAGCAGCTACGTGGTCACATCTCCTCCGTATCGTTTTTCCTGTGAACTTTCAGTTCCTTCTCTGCTTGGAATAAAATCAAGCACTCTGTTAATGGCCAGAAGCTTGCAGCAGGAGGGCCGTACCACAGCTCGTCTGGGCCTGTGGATGCAATAGGTGAAATGCTATCGGTCTGCTGGAACGGTGATGAGTATCCTTAAAGTCACTTTCCTATAATAGAAAGTTAGTTTAAGAGCAGAAAACGTGCTGCTCTGCTTCATGACTTCTCAAGACCTGGTTTTGCCATGTAAAGTCACTTGGCTGAGAGCTGCGGACCCAGCTTGGCTTCAAAGCGCTCCTGGCTCTTCATTCACAAACTGAATGCTCTACAGAGCTGCCAAATTGGGGAGATTATTCAGTCTCGTTTTCTGGCAAGCTGCGGCTGCGGGTATCACTTCATTTATATGCTAATTGAGGCCAAGCCTCCACATAGACTCCATACAATATCAGTGTGACTTGGCTCGGTCTGTATGGTTATTCTGCCTTCCAGCAGCCTCAGTGTGTGTGCTCTGAGCCGGACGGGGTTTAGGACGTCTTCATCAATGAAGTCCTGCGTCCTGACCTCAGCTTTCAGAAGGCGACGATTAAACTCGAGGAGCGTGGGTCACTTGCACCAAGGATTACCGTGTCGCTGGGAAGGTGAGCTCACGCCATTTCTAGACTGGGACTCTCCATATTTCAGCTCTGAGGAGATGCTGGTATTTCTTAGGCCAGCTGGCCTAATAAGAGGTTACAGAAGGCACGGCTAATTACGGGGACAATGCGTTGACGAGCCAGCTAGGTAGAACAGCAGGTTTTGTTACCTCCTTTCCTCTGCCAGCGCGTGCGTGACTGAATGGCAAAAGCTCGCTCTTCTCTAGACTGCCCATTTTTAAAGCGTAGCAAGGTCCCACGCTTTGTCAGCTGTTCCTTGGGGAGCACTGTATTGTAAAAGAAGAGGTACAAATATATGCATTCAGGGCTACTTTAAAATATATATGTTAAGGGCTCTTTTTGTTTGTTTAGGATGTTATGAATTTCAAAAGCCACGGATGAACTATTCAGTAAATGGACGTGTGCCTCACGCTGAATTTTATGGGATGTTTTACCCAAGGCTACTGAACTTAAGTTGGGAAATGCATATGCTTGTGATAGAAGTTTTTTGAACTTTTTCAGAGGGAAGTATTAGCACCTCATGCTTAAAGGAAGGTTGTGACGCTGGCTCACAAACGTATTTTACCATTAACCCCAGGGATTAGGGGACCATATTAAGTTCTGAGGTTTCTGTGTGATACCATTTCTATACTTTTTTAAACTTTCTTTAAGGTGTGTTTATAAAATCTTGTTAAAAGAGAACCGAGCACTTGTAAGTTAGAAAATTCCCAGCTGGCAGTCACCTGTATGAATACTTTGCAGGTCTGCACTGCAGTACAAGCTGTTACAGACAACAGCAGTTCAGGCATGGGAACACGGAATTGCAACATGCCTAACTTTTAAAAACCCAGGGCTTGTACTGCGATTCCCAGTCCTGGTCCAGGTGCCCGAAAAGGGGCTTCATAGCCTACTGGAGAGAGCAAACGGACAGGGAAAGGCTGTTGACGAGGATGAAAAGGTGTCAAAAATTCCTCTGCCCTCCTGGGCTGAGTAACGTGCTCACAGCTTTGAAATAAGGGATTATTTGAAATCAGGATTCATGGCTTGGGCTCAGGCACCTGTGTGGTCTCTTTATACACAGGGGATTCGCTGTTCTCTTTGAGTCGAGGCAGTGGCCACCTCTCACGGGGAAGCCAGGGCTATCAATTCAGCATGAGCTCCCTCCCCCGCCTGAGGCAGCGCAAATTTACACGTTGTGTGCAGGATAATTGGCTTATCCAGTGAAGGAATTGGCACAGAGACGCTCTTACCTATGGATGTGGAGTCATGATGTGGCCAGGAAAGGAAGGAAGACTCATCAAGCCTCAGAGAAAAAAGCAAGAGGTAGCACGACTGTTTTGCCTAGCGATGAGGCAATTTCCTGGGATGGAGCAGTTATGGGACCTGGTACTTCCCAGAAGTATTTAACATTTTTTGCAATCTGCTCTTCACTCATCAGATCAAACTTCCATGGGATTTCCAAAGCCTGCCTATGCATTCAGTTTAAGTTGTTCCTGTGAACAGCTTGTGTCTGTTCTCAACAGCATGTTGCCTCCGGGTTATGACCTGTTGGTTGACATAAATAGGTGCCAGGTGAGGTTCCTGCCAGGGCATGACCAGCAGGCTGAAGAATAAACCAAGCTTGTGCCTGTTTATTTCCATGACACTGGGCTCATTTGTGTGCTCCGTAGAGCAGGTCTTGGCAAGCGGTATTCACACGAGTCTCTCTGTTTTAAGTGGAAAAGCTCCAAAGCTGATAAATTTCCTGTGTCGAGTGGGTCAGAGAAAGGACATCCCGGTCGGGATGTCGACAGGATGGTGTCGTTAGGTAAACGGGGATTGTTCCTCGGCCTGGGAACTGGCCCAGTCTAGAGGTGAGCATTCGGAAGCTGCGCTCAAGCGGACGATTGCCAAGGGCAGGATGGCGGTGGGGGATCAGCCCCACTACGAGGGCGCGTGGCCCGGGTAGGAGAGCTTGCTGCTGTGCTCGGAGCACCATCCTGTGCTTTGCAAAGCTCTGCAAGGGCCAGCGGTCCTCGTTCCGTCACCTGTCGGCCTCTGCCCAGGAAGCAAAGGTGGTAAAAAAAACCTGAACGCGCTGAGGAGTGTCCAGTTGGCGCAAGTCGGTTCCTAAGAGGCTCATAGCTGAAGCGCCGTCCAAAAGTCCATGCGAACAGCAGAAGCCTAAAGGTTTCTGCTTGGACTCCGTAGCTATCGTGCTGCGGTTCTGTTCCTGCTGGAGTACGATGCTTGCTCCTTAGCGGCACTGGAGGTTTGAAATTTGTTTACTCCATGCTGGAGCGAAAGGACAACTGTTTGAAATGTTACTCTTTTTTTACATATATATTTTTCTCGTTAAATCAGTTGTGTTAATGTCTGCTTTCGGATGCTAATGAGACATTTTAATTTGTGAACGTTTGTTTTGTGGTATCAGACAGTGAGCTGACACAGGATGCATTAAAGTGGTAGTTCTGCCTTACTTGGAGCAGAGGTTTTTAACTCCAGACCTTCTCAGATGAGCATAGCAGGAACTTCAGTGTGAGTGTCCCATTGTCAAGAGATCTCCAGAGTATGAAAACAGCTTCTACTCATTGTCAAAAATGCCAGCTTTGACTGAAAGGTAAAAATTCCTTTCCCCACCCACCCCCCCCTCTCTGTGGAAGGCCAATCCCTTTCAAATCTCTGAAAAAGTCAGATGGTCAAGTAGTATAAAATCCTGTCATCTATATTTAGAGTGCTTAGAAAATTGCCTGTAGAGACATTCTCTTGTCATCAGCACAAACATGCAGGGCTCTGGAATGTATCTGCAACATCAGTCAAAACTAAAAGAGAAAACAGAAAGGCAAAGTAAGAAGAAATACAAAAGATAGAAAATTATTTTTAAACTGTGTGTGATATGGCATGATTTAATAATGTCAACAATTTGCAAGAGTTTCATGAGCATTTGTACTTTGATTCTTACAGAATAATCTTGGCATTTTGGCCAATACAGAGGACTGCAACTAAAATGCACCTGATAGGATGTCAGGAAATTCATGCTTGTCAAGTATAGGCTACATTATTAACAACTGACTGTTACATTTATTTATTTATTGATCTTTAGTTCTGCTGATTCATTTCAGAAACCTAGTATAAACTGTACTTATAGAAAATCTTTTCCTTGTGAATCACTAGCTGATGCCAAAATCCTGATCCCGAGTTTTGTCCCAATGCTTTAGCTGCTTTTCAACTTCTGTGATTGTCTCTTTCACCAAAATGTATATAAGCTACAAATTGGATCTAAAAGTTGTAAGATTGCACCATATTTTCTGAAACTATTCCTTAAATAACCCTTCACTAGGATATTCTATGTGATGCGAGTTTATGATACTATTTTAGATTGTAAGTCATGAAGTGAACTTCAGCATTCAAGCACTGCTATATCCTATAAAGGGCAATGTTTGGAATATGAACAAAATTATGGTCTGTCACTACAAAATGACATTGTGTTATCAAGTAATATCTGGCAAGAGGAAGCAGTTGGATGGGGATCTAAACACTTTTGATATTCATCCAAAGTGAAGAAAATCATATCTGCTCTGACTGGTTGAAAATTGTTTTGAGCAATTTATCAGACTATCGATGCCATAGTGTTGTGAAGTACAGATTGAAACAGCGATTTTGGTCTGGAAGACAAACTTTAATTCCAGTATCAAGAAAATGTAATATTAACACATATTGTTGGAATTCAGACAGCTGTCAAATTAGTTGTGCCGTGAAATGAGAGACATTAAGCGCCAAGATACTTCGTTAATTACTTTAGTAGATGATGTACCAAATATGCCTAACAATGAAAGCATCCATTATGGAAAGTGGTAACTTGGTGTAAACTAATGCTGTTTGTTTCATCTGAATGGCCCTCTCACTGGAAAGAGCTGACATGCACAATCAGAAGTTGCCATCAGAAAAATCGTTTCAGTTGTTACTTAACTTTTCTTGTAGCTTCAGGATTTGTTTCACCTTCGTCATTCTCTGTGAACCCACCACCTCTGGGCTTTTTCCTAATGGTTCGTCCATACTCCGCCCCATGCCTAGAGTGTTATATCCCTTCTATCGTACCAAACAGCACCATTTTGTTCTTCCTAATCCCACTGCAAACATACCTCCTACCCATCTAATCTGCTTTTTTCTCTCTTCACTATTTACAATAGCACTCATACATAGAAGACAAGAAAACTAAAATAATACCTTGAAATTACCAGGATGTGTTCATTCACCTGCACCATTTTATTCCATCCCTTTGTTCCTACCCCCCAAAGCTGGTTTTTGTTACCTCTTTCTGTTCTGCTACACGAAGATGCAAGGATCAACCAAAACCTCTCTGTCACTGCTGGTGGCTCACTTTTAACAAACTAATTCACATTGTGAGACTGCAAATGCATTGAAGTGAGGATTGCTCATTTAAAAATACCTTTTAAAGGTGTTTTGGGCTCAGTTGCTCTCTCCCATGCCCTGATTCTCTACCCTAACATCATGCTGCCCTTCTTTTTTACCTGTGAAATGCCACAGCTCGCAGCCCTCAGTTTCTACCCCCTTCTCCTTCTCAGAAGCACTGAAAACATCATGTTTGTTTAGTCCATAAGCAAAAGTTGAAAGAGGATGTCTAGAATCACAGTCAGGAGAAGAGATTTTAGAACTGAAATACCAAAAGGCAATTGAGGGAAATACCATATGAAATTGAGGGCTCCTTTCAAACCACTGCAGGCCTCAGCTAGAACCCTGTAAGAGTTTTTAATTGACTGCTATGCCCCCCAAAAAGACAGGGACCTAAAGAGCTGGGGAAGAAATCCCTCCCTTTTAAGAGAAACTGAAAAAGTCAAAGGTGTTTCCTTATTGGCATTATCCATCCAATACGAAGAAGGCTGAGCATTACAACATACAATGGCTGCAGTATCTGAATTATTTAAAACAAATTATCATGCACTGCTAAGCCATTCCTGATCTGAAGATTCAAAAGTTATGTAGAGAGTCACACACACATCCCTGCCCAAAACTGGACAAGTCTGTGATGTTAGATTGATCCACTGGAATCACTCATATAATTCAAGGCTGGTTTGGATGAAATTCTGGCCAACATAAATATGCAAATTTACATCAGAGTTGGGGGCCAGGTTCAATTCTATCACTACTGAACAATGAGATGATGTAAATTAGATTTTAAGTCATCTTGCACTGAATGAGGTGTTCTCATCCTCCTGTTTTTCCTTTTACATTTTCACATAAATCATCTCACAAATTAATAGCTATAGATACAATGATAAAAACATATAAAGAAAAACAAATAGAACACAGTCAGTACACAGAAAAATGTACTGCACTCAATGTCTCCTATTTTTGAGTTACACATTTAAGTTTGATATCTTGCAATATCCACCAGTGCATTTTTCTCTCTCATGAATGGAGTCACAACCAGTTCCTCCACGGTCGAATCAATGTCTTAGAAGTTATTTTGTAGCATAAAATACAACATACTTTTTCTTCAGATTAGCCCACAATGTCTTCTAACCTTTATTAAGATGAAACAGTACTAAATAAGCTTTATTCAACCTAGAATTCAACTGAATTCTATCAAGCCTGATGATCGATCATATGAGATCTATAACCTTTACTTGCTCTAATCTCAATTTCTGATCTATAAAATATTCTCTTCATGAATTCTTATTGACTGCTAACAATACTTTTTTTTTTTTTTTAAAGGGGTTTACTTTCAGCATGCCTTTAATAGCAGTGCTTACATGTACTGCAAGGACATTGAGCACTCTGAAATCCCCAATTGCTTTTTTCTTTCTAGGCCAGTCCTGTAGTGGTGTTCTCCAGAAAAGCTGAAGAGCAGTTTAAAAGAGAACATTTTTCTCTGGTGTTCAGGCTTTGATTTTTGTCTGCTCAGTAGAATCACTGATATGCTTTGTTTCACATATGTTTTGAGGAGCTGAACATCAGAGTTTGGAGTCCAAGCACAGAAGACTAACACAAACTGTTTCTACTGAACTGTTTCTGTAGGCACCAGGCACAGAAAACTGCAGGACGTTTTGCTCTCAACAGTTTTCAGAGCCTGTTTATAGACAAATGTCTATATACGCATTTCAAAATATCTAATGCTTTCAGGTGTTTTACTAACCTCACATTTCATAAGAGACTCTCCTTTTTCCCCAAAATGAAAAAAGCCCCAGAATAATTTATATATATATATGTACATATGGATAAGCACTTACTGCAAGAGGACAACAGGGTCTTGTATGAGAAATTAGTTGAAGTTAATCTTCAGTCTTATACTCCAGGTCTCTGAAAGGCCAGGGCAGACTGTGCTGTCTTGGCCACTGCCTGTTCCTGCCAAAGCCTCTCACAGCGTTCACATAACTCATAACATATCAGTACTCCAGGTAGCATCTGGTTGTAATACACAAACAGGATTTAGGAAGCAGAAAGACTACCTGGATGATCCCCATTGTCGTTATACATCTCTGCAAGGTCAGGCAAGCACAGTATGACCTAGAGACATTAACTTTGTGCCAGCTGTGCTCTTATTCCAGGAAAATAATCTTGCTTTAATCTTATTTGCAAGAGTCCGATAAAAGAGAACCATTCATCATCTACTTTAAATGAATAAATCTCATTTAAAAATCATTGTGATGCAGGTTATATGTGATCTATATTGTTAACTTATCACTGCAAAAGCTGACAGGCCTAAAATTAGATCATCCAGCTGCATATGGATATGGGGAAGTAAGATTGAACACCACACTGTCCCTCTGCTCTTTGGTGGTGAGGCAGGGTGAAGTCAGAAAGAAGCACAGCAGAGAGCAGGATCCCTGCATATTTCATTCCATTGAAAGGCATTTCAGGGCCCTCCTGAAACAGAAGGAAAAGATGCTGTGGAAAAGAAAAGGTCACTGAAGAAGTCAGTGGGGTTTTTTTGTTTTGTGTGTGATGGGGATGGGGAGTTGTCTGTCTGAAGGTAAATTGTTACCCGTGTGTCCTGGTTTCAGCTGGGATAGAGTTAAGTGTCTTCCTAGGAGCTGGTAGGGTGCTGTGTTTTGAGTTTAGTAGGAGAAGAAAGTTGATAACACTCGGATGTTTTCAGTTGTTGCTAAGTCATGTTTAGTCTAAAGTCAAGGACTTTTCAGCTTCTGATGCCCAGCCAGCGAGAAGGCTGGAGGGGCACAAGGAGCTGGGAGGGGACACAGCCAGGACAGCTGACCCAAACTGGCCAATGGGGTATTCCATACCATGGGACGTCATGTCCAGTATAGAAACTGGGGGGAGTGGGGGTTGGGATCACCGCTCTGGACTAACGGGGTGTCGATTGGCAGGTGGTGAACATTTACTCTGTGCACCATTTGTACATTCCAATCCTTTTACTATTACTGTTGTCATTTTATTAGTGTTATCATTATAATTACTTTCTTCTTTGTTCTATTAAACTATTCTTATCTCAACCCACGAGTTTTACTTCTTTTTCCTGATTTTCTCCCCCTAGAGAGAGGGGGAAGTGGGTGAGCAGCTGTGTGGTGTGTAGTTGCTGGCTGGCGTTAAACCACGAAACCATGTTACAGCCTTGTTTCATTTATGTATGCAGCTCTGTGTTTAGGAGCTATATGTTAAAATTTGGGGGGGGGGGACGGACGTGGGTTTGTTTTGTTTGTTTTTGAAGTGACACGGGAGTTTTAAGAGTTTATATTTTGGACACTACAGCAACATTTTCAAGGCTGACAAGGGGCATGTGAAATGAACTATGTGGCAAGACCTCAAGACTACTAAATCCATAGACTGCTGAAGATAAGGGCTCAGAAGACAGACGAATGAATTTCCAGATAACCAGACACTTCCTTGACAGGTTACATCTCATTTTCAGGCTTGGTAGAAATAATACAGTAAAATATGATCCATGACCCCCCAGAGACCTTACCTGAGAAAATGATGGTAAGGATTAAAATTACTTGTGTTCTTAGTGACTTGCGTTCTATGTGACCTGACCCTCCCTCTTTTCATTTTGCATGCACACACAGGCACACAGTGGTTGAAATCAGCAAGTGTGTGTAAGTACGTTACACCAGTAAGCTCATGTACCAGCACTCTGTGTGTAAAGGAAGCAAGACAAATGAGGATGCCAGGACTTCAAGATGTCCATACAAGTCTTATGAATTCCTGTTTTGACCACTGCACTTAAGACTGCAAATAATCCTGCATGCAGAAACATCTAGAAAAGATTGCACACCAAAAGACTGAGGATCTGAGCAATCCAAGAACAGTCTGTGCAGTGTTTTGAACTGAATGCAAAGACAACCTTGTGAAAAGGCTTGTCTTTGTGTATCTCTCTCTACTGAGAAAACTAATGGCGGATGCTCAATGCTGTACTTGCCTGTCTGTAACGTGGGAATTCTGCACAGTGGAAAGTTACCAGAGAAACCAAGTGTTAAAAAGGAGGTTTGTAATGTAGGAAGCCTCAGGGAGGTAAGAGGAAGCTTTGGGAAGGAGGTAAGAGAGGAACATTCTTTTATAGCAGGGATGCTGGTCTAGCTCCAGGAATGACCAGGGTTAAAGAGGAGCTAAGCTGGAAAGATTCAGCATCTCAGAAGGCCAGTCATGAGCAGCAGGAAAGTAATTCTGGACCATCCCAGAGGAAGTGATTCAAGAGCCCAAAGGATGCTTCAGAGTATTAAGAAAACTGAGGCATAGAAACATATCCACGATTTATAGTTTTGCTAGCTCTGTTTTTTTCCCCATGCAATTAACTACTCACCCTTCTGAAAGGCACAAGCATAGCATTTACCTCAGTTTTCCTGAAGACTTATACTGTAGCCCAAGGTACACATGGAGCTGAAATTGTGAAAAAGGGTGCTAAAGGCACACAGATCCTTGGAGAGGCTAGGGCCTCTTTTAAACCTCAGCTATCAAGACATCAGAGGCCTAAGGGAAGAAACAACATTACAGTCCATTGGTACACATGGAAGTTTCAAGCTTATGAGCTCAATAGAATAGAGCCAAATACAGCAGTCTGCCAAGTGTCAGGACTGCAAAGACTCCATCAGATCCCTGGAAAATCATTAGGCACACCTTTTCAGAGTAAGCAGGCTCTGGATTATATAACTACCCAGCTAACCCAGACTCAGAAATACTCTTGATTAACTTTCAAGCACGTGCAATGTGCGTGAAGCATTTAACAATCACTACTGTCCAACATTTTACATGAATATTTTGTGTAAGCATTATGAGACTCTTAAGAACACAAAATTACGCAAATGTATTTCTTTGTGACTTTCTGTCAGGTATCTGTGCTACTTATTTCCACTATACAACTAGTGTACAGTTTCATTTTTTTACAAGTATTACTGTTCCTGCTGTCCCTGCTCTCTTCAAATCATTTGCTGTTTAACAGATATCTGCACTGCCCTATACAACACTGCATCCTAAAAAAAATAGGCTACCAAAGCAATCCATGGCAACCTTTCATTCCAGCCCCTCTTCATTTTACACACAAATATAGCATGCAATACAGATATACTCTCAGCTCCATTTTCCTGGGTGTTTAGTCTTGTTCTGGGGCCAGTGACAACTTAGTTTCTGACCACGTTCAAACCAAATAAAATGCTTGTCAGTAAAAGCGAGTCTTTTCTGAGTACATGTAGTACAAGGGGTACAAATTCTCAGCACAGTAGCCACTTAATTTTAATTCCCTTTGCAGATATACTGCACAAAGCAGGAGGCAGCCTTCTCCATCTCATATAAGCCAACTCATATTAGATGTGCTGTTAGTGCATACTTGAATGGTCTCACAGAGACAGCATGGCATACCTACTGCCCTTTATACTCATAGCCTTCCCACTAACTTCTTATATTGACAAGCTCTAACAGACATCAGGTATGGACCAGAAGTAAGAGAAATAACATGACAACAGATTATTCATAATCTGGACAAGAACAAGTCCATAGAGTACAGTTTGAGATATCTACCATCTTGTAGAACTCCTACTAACCTACTTATGCCAAGTTAGATACTTGTTAGCAAATCTCTAGACAAAAGTTGACCAAAAAAACTTTAAAAAAAATGCAGGCTATGGTCTTGTTTATAGCCCACATACATCATCTAAAAAAACTAAAAAAACCCTATAGATTTAAGGCATGAGACAGAAAAAAAAAAGCATTGTCCTCCTCTGGCTTCAACATGGGATGAATGTTATTTACTTTCTTATTAGCTTCACTGTTTGAATCTAAGATCAAAAATAATACTTTTGAGACAAGGTCAAGATCATGCTCCATCTTATTGTTAAGGAAACAGCACACAGGGTCATAACTTGTGTGTTCCTGAGATTTTACTTTCTCATTGCAAGGTCCCTATTACCACGGATTCTGATAGCATAATGCTTCATAAAAAAACTACTGAAATGACTGCACACAGAAATCAATAGTATTTCTTTCACCACTGATATAGGTGATTGAAATATATCTCATAGAATTAAATTGATTGGAGGGAAAGTAAAGGAGTAAAGACTAGAAGGAAAGCAAAAACTTTATGAAGTGCCAAAATTTTGGTATGTGCAAGTAAGAAAATCATTAACTATTCTACACTGCAGAAAAGAAAAGTTCGGTCTAATCAAGAACCAAGTTCATGAATGCAACAAAATCAAGAAGAAGTGTTCAAGCATCCCAGCCTACTGGGCAGGGTAATAGTAACAAATATTTTTTCTGTTATTTTGTCTTTACTTTTAATTAGTGGCTTTTTGGTGTTGCTGTCCAAAAGCAGTTGAAACTGTTGCAGATACAAGTTTAAAGTTCAAGATCCTGAAAGACTTAGAAGCATAAGAGGGAGGGAGGGGGGAAAACTCTGTAAGAAAATCTTTCTTAGGTGATCTTTTAATGATGCATTAAGTTTTTGGATGCTGCTGAAACCTAGCAATTAGGCAATTTAAGAGATGAGCAGAAAAAAATGGGATTGTCGTGATGCCAAGTAGCATTGACACTGAGAACACAAATATCAGCATGCCAGACTTTATAGTTCTGTTATTCTCATTAATATTCCAATCAGTATTTCTGGTCTATTGCACCTAGTCATACAGGTCAGTTTTACATGATCATGTGTAAAATGAAAAAGAAGAGTTATAAATCAAAACCAAATGTTTGGCTGAAAGGCAGCCATGTTTTTCTGATCAAGATCACTCAAATGAGCTCCAGACTTTTCTATACTCTAAATACAGACTCCTCTGCTCCCAATTCTTAATTTTAATGAATCTATACTCTGGGAGGAAAAAAAAAAAGTATCCATGTTGAAAAAAAATAATCTGAAGCAATGAACTAGAGCTCCTAAGTTTAGGGACCATCCAGAGATTTGCTGCGGTATATACAGACACACATGTACAGCCCAAAGCAAGGCTATGCGGGAATACTGGAGTTATTTCTGTTTAGACACATCAGCAAGCCTAAGCAGCTCTGGCTGTGTTGTACCCTGAGGTGACTATATTGTTTCCAGTAGCCCTAGTACTGTGGACATATCCTTGTATTTTTAGTGATCTCATTACAGTATTGGCCCATTCTATTAGTTAAATAATACTGAGGCTGTTGTGCCTTAGGGCTGCACTACACTACTTGCGTTGTTCTGGAAATCAGAAACTGAAAGAGTACAGTAGTCCCCTTATCATACCTTCTTATTCAAATGGCCAAGGTTTCCTTTGATGAATGAGAAGCCTTTCTTCTGCTGGGATCACCCAACTCGGATGCCAGATGGTTCACACCACCATACAGCAGGGGAAAGGTCTAGATATTGGTGGGGACAAGTCAGCACTCAGGCAGGCTACAGCAGTCATCCAGAAAGATTGCCAGCCACTGGACTAAACAATGTTCCAATTGGTACAGAGAGGCAAAAAATTAGATAAAAATCAGATGCCTAAGCCTCAAGGCAACATCTTCAAAAAAGATCTCCTCCTAAAAAGATAATGTGGAAAAGGCAACCAGTTCAAACCTGCCACAAAAATCAGGTGGAAGAAAGGAGATACATATACTTTAAGAATAATCAATAGGACTGGAATAATTTGGGCTCTGAGCCGGCACTCTATTCCCTGTGCTCAAGCCTTTAAGTGAAGCCATCCCTTGAACAGAATGGCACTCCACAAAGGCAGGTGTCTTCCCATGTGGCTTTTAAGATTGAAAAGAAATAGCATAAAATGCAAGTGATCCAAAATTCATGATACAGTGAAAGCAAACTATCTTTTTTGAGGGGAGAGAGGACCTGTTTGTTTTCCTGCCAACTCACAAGGTTTAAAGAATGATCAGTGACTAAGGAGCCTAATTTAATTAGGGAATTGAATAACCTAATAGCAAATGCATCTTAAATGGAGTTGAATGCAAAATAATAGAAGGAATAAGATGAACTCCTTGCATACTCTGATGGCTTGTATCAGTAACCATTTTGAAAAATAATTAGACATGTTTCTGAAAAGCACAATGTCCAATAGCAGTATAAAAAAACCCAAATAACTTTTTAGCCTTCATTAAGGAACAGATAACAAGCAATCTGGAAAATATCAAAGTGCCATTATATAAAATCAATGGTACAATCACATTTCAATTCTGGTCATCCAATTTCACAAAGAAACAAAACAGAAATAGTAAGGAACAGGGAAAAGCAATAAAAACAGAGACACAGAAATAGTTCCAATTGGAACATATTAAAAAGAAAGATAATAATTCTTGTTTGGGAAAGCAAAAAAAAACCTGGGAATACAACAGATCTATGAAATAATGTGTGGAAAAATGCAACAGTGGGATCCTAGCTAATAATGAAACATACTAGAACAGAAGAGATTTTTAATACTGGTAAAACACATGAAAAAACGCAGTTCCACAAGATACTGTTGAAACAAGGAGTTCAAGCAGGATTAAAAAGGGGAGGTATTGCTGCAGGCACAAGAAAGTCTCTGACTGAAGCTACCTAAAATAAATACATTTCAGTAACACAAACCTGCTTGCTTTCAGGTATTATTGTGCATAGGGATATTACTGCAAAATTGTCCATAAAAGATTGGATATTAATCTTTCTCTAAAAGAGCTGGCATTGGCTACTGCTAGTGTCTGGAAATGCAGCTCTAGATGGATCTTGAGTCTGATCAATTACAGCAACCCCTGTGTTACATTTGAAACTGAATAGCATAATGCTTCTATTAATATATTGGTAAATGAACACTTAAATTAACCATCTACTTCAGAAAAAAAATTAAATGCAAAAGATTACATTCCAGGGAGATATTTGTAAAAGAGGGAAATAAAACAACAGCAACAACAAACCCCACCAATCCTAAAACAAAGTACCAGGAGCATGATATATATCAAGGAAGGTCCTGTTGTTTTGAATTGCTTAGCACAAATAACTTTTGCCAATCTGTTCAAGAGCTACAAAAGCTGAAAACTTCTGCAAAAAATGATTTATAGTAACTTCTGCAATGACAGTGCTTTAGCTAAATGTTACAAAGGCTAATAATTTCTCCTGTCTCCCCAGACGAAGTTAGCAGTTGATCTCACTCATAATTGAGCTACTACTTCGGGAAGTGAAGTACACTCTGAAGGTATTCAACTTTTTATGAGCAATCAGGACAAGTTTTAATAATTCCAGGTTTCCCCCCCCGCCCTTTTGGCTCACGGTAGAAAGCTTCACACAGTATAATTGAAATAAATGAGAGATTAAACCCTAAAAGTCAAGGTACGTACAATTAAAAAGTAATCACTGTTTACTTCAGCTACCTGCTAGGACATTGTCTTATAAGTCTCAAAAGCCACATCATTTTAGGTGACTCATTTCTGTCTGCCCTTTATTTACAAATTACTAGCATTATTGAAGTATGTCTGCTTTGATTATTCCACAGACACTACCTAATAGAGAGATTTGAGCTTCCAAGTTCATTTGACAGAGGTTCACAGCTCAGACTCAAACCAAGGTCTCCAAGGTAAAATGCACTTATTTATCCACTAAAGCCATCTATTGGAAAATCAATCTCTCGGATGTAATGAGTTGTAAGACAAGTAAATTAGGGTACAGATTACTCTGTCAATTGGAACACATAACTTTCCTCTGTAATTAAGTATTTCATATGTGGTGCATTGTATTTGGCACTGGTTGCTTTGTCCAATTACTGTACATTTTATTTTAAATGAACAAGAAACTTCCTAAAATACCTTGGCTTCCACTTTCAAATGCGCATGAGCCAAAACAGAGGCTCTGGAGTAACTAGAAGATTTCCTGCCCTAGCAGAAGCTGGCAGTGGAAATAAAGTGTGCTGTATAATTAATGTGCCTGTCCTTTCTCACTTCAGCCCTGCTACTGATATGAAAACAGTTACTTTAGAATAACTCTAATCAACATTTATCCTAGTCACAAGAACAGTGTGGATATGGAAGGCAACATGAAAGATTATAGCTCAAATCCATAACTCAAGAAAATATTACTATTTAAAAATGCAGCTAAGAAGAATACACGATTAACTTCATGTTGTTCTTAAAACATCCATGGACTAAGAGCATGAAAACCCTGTTCAGGTTTGCAGATGGCTGAGGCATCTAAAGACCTGTTACACCTGTAGTGACACAGGAGTATGCTGCAAGTTCAGGACAGACAAAACCACCAGCTTTGGAAGAGGAAGACCTTGGGGTGAGATGGGATCCTGGACAAACCCAGAATATTCTGAATGCTTGAGAAGCCTGTACAATAGATAGAGCCCCCACACTGCTGAAGATAAAGGAAAAGTTTGGAGTTCACCCATGTTACAGCAGTAGCATGAAGGACCAGCAACAATCCGAGACTGACAGCTCTTGCGCTGTGCAAACCTGTTCTCAGGATGGAGACACCAGAAAGGATACAGTACCTGCATCCCAGGAGCACGCCTGCAGACTTATGGATCTGAGCAGTGCCTGGACACTTACATTCTAGAGGAATCCGAAAATTTCATTCGCTTCAACTAGTTCTAATAGTATTTATTAGCTTTCTGTGTTCAAATGCAACCATAGGATTTAAACGTATCCAAGACTTATATCTGTTTGTTTTTTTTTAAAAGGGCTAGGATACTGCACATGCGTAGTTGTAGAGGATTATACACCAGAAGAACCAACTGGAAATCCCACATCATATATGCACTGATTCAGTTTTTTAAAAAGAAACATTTCCTATTATTCTGTGATTTGCTGGTATGGTGTATAGAAAGGTTTTCCTCACTCTAAGAATAAAAAGGACTGTGTTGTCTGTAGTTCTAAAGAACATCTTTGTGGACAGAGATAAAAAGTTCACTTTTTTAATGTTGTTCATTTGTTCTTCAGCTCCTTCCTTTTCACTACTGCATCTGATCTACCACCCAGAGAAATCAAAGAAAGATTTTTCTGATCAGTGCTCCTCTGTTGGTGTCAGATACAATCAAAGACTGGGAGTTTATTACATTACAAAGTGTTGGGATTTAGTGACAGATCAGATCAAATCAGCTAGGGGAAACTACCACAGATCAACATTTTAAAAGTTCATTGCCTTTTTCCTGACTAAAACCTGGCCTGTTGTCAAGGAAGAAAACTTGCCATATTTTGAAACTCACACTTTGTCCTTTCAAACAAAAAGTCACATTAAAAAACCCACACATGTATGAGAAAACAGTTAGCTGCTTGGACTATCTGTTAAGTGGGAATTATTATGATTTCTTATTTAACATGCACTGCATAGAAGATACTTTATTGCCAAGGAACCAAAAATTATTCTAAACGGAAGCCCTCCTGTACCACTAGCAATACAGAAGAGAATTTACATAAGAATGAGCTATACTTACCTCCATTCTAAGTTCATTTTACATTACCCGAGTGATGAAAAGATGTCATGGTGTTAATTAAGATAAGGCCACTTCCCATCTTCAAAAACCTTTACCCAAACATTTTCTAGACATCTAGTTGGTAGCTCAGGTGTCTCCTTCAGGCCCATCTACACCATGCAATAGAGTAACACACACGAGTCTCTAGACAGTTGTGATTTAACCCCAGCCAGCAACTAAGCACCATGCAGCTGCTCACTCACTTCCCAACCGCCCTCCCCCAGTGGAATGAAGGAGACACTCAGAAGGGGGGAAAAAAAAAAGTAAAACTCATGGGTTGAGATAAAGACACTTTAATAGGACAGAAATGAAGAAAGTAATAATTTATTATAATAATAATAATAAAAGAACTGGAATATACAAAACCAGTTATGCACAATGCAATTGCTCACGACTTGCCAGCCAATGCCCAGTTAGTTCCTGAGCAGTAATCTGCACCCCCGCTCTGGCCAATTCCCCCCCAGTTTATATGCTGGGCATGACATCACATGATACGGAATATTCCTTTGGCCAGTTTGGGTCAGCTACCCTGGCTGTGTCCCCTCCCAGCTTCTTATGCCCCTCCAGCCTTCTCGCTGGCTGGGCACGAGAAGCTGAAAAATCCTTGACTTAGTCTAAAGACTCCTTAGCAGCAACTGAAAACGTCAATGTGTTATCAACATTCTTATACTAAATCCAAAACATAACACTATACCAGCTACTAGGAAGATACTTAACTCTATCCCAGCCAAAACCAGGACAGCAGTAAATCCAAACGGCGCAACGCAGAGGTGTGTGTGGTGACTAGTTCAGGTCAAGAAGCTATATCTGAGAAGCTTGGGCACCACACTGGAACAGTGTGCCCATCCTTCTTCTGAGATTGACTGGCTCAAATACCCCTGACAGCCTCTTCTCTCAATTTTCACAAAGCAGGCATCTTTCTTACCCTTTCAAGCCCTCTTACAAGCAAAAGTTATCAATTTCCAGCAACAGAGATATAAGTCAATAAAGTAAGGACAGCTTTAGGATGCTTCTGCAAATCACGGTTTAGCATCCTAAAAAAGCAGCAGCATAGTTGTGCATTATAATTCAGCTGACAGGAATCATGACTTCTTCACAGGACAACTCCCACCAAAATCAGAAAGATCACATGGACTTTAGGTGCCGATACTGCAAATGACAGCACACAGACAAACTGCTGAAACTACACACTGTCCCACTAAAAATAGAGTTACTTTAAGATCCCTTTTCTACACTGGTGCTACCAGTTGCTGAATTCGAGCTACATTTTGCAGTTTTGTAGTAGGATATTCAAATAGGGGCAAATACACAGAGAAAGGGAATTATTCATCTGCTTGTGGTTTTAAACACTGGTTATGATATTCTGCAGTCCTGAGCTCTAGTCAGTAAATCAGACAAAAGTTTTCCACAATAAGCATGCTATAGACACATACACACTGTGCTAAAGAGCTTATAGCATAATTTTCAACTTCATACCCAATATATGTGACTCCTTTTTAAAGTAAAACAACTAGCTTTAGATGACTGACCCAAGAAAACAAACAAAAAAATACAATGGGAACAGCACTAGGTTTTGGTTTTGGGTTTTT
>JANZLQ010000077.1:469318-480419 GCA_026212715.1 Elanus axillaris | reverse complement strand
TTGCCCTCTTGGCTGCCAGGGCACGCTGCTGGGTCACATTGAACCTGCTGTCAAGCAGCACCCCCAGATCCCTTTCTGCAGGGCTGCTGAATACATGTATATCTGTACATGTATATCTGCTTAGCCACTATGGAAATGGCTGTGTCTAACCAAAGAAATGTTATTTGCAGATCTAGAAAAAATCTCATGGGCACAAAACTACATAGCCACATGTAGTCACAGTTGGATATTAGGGTATCCTCCACGCAGATAACAACTCTAAGAAGTTTTTACAGAGAACGTGTACAGAGATTTCCAGAGGCAAATCACTTTGCAAAATGTTGCAGCCTCTGCTAGGAATTGAAGCAACACCAAACCATGGCCTTGTCAATTATCACTCTGCTTTCCAGTGACAGAAACCAACAGCTTATCTCTAGGAAAAGCTGTATATATAAAAAAAAAAATGGACAAAACAATATATTTTGTGCAAGCTTCATCTAGGAAATGACTGAAACTTTTATATTTGACTCAAGGCAAATAACTTTGCATAAAAACTGTCAGCTTGAATGCTTAAGTTTGGCAAGTGAAAAGTGGCTGAAATCAGGGGTTTATAAGAGGAAAACTGGAGTAACCGTTATATATGGAAATATACATTTAAGTACATGTAGAAAATAAGTTTGAGGCTGCAATTGTAAAAACAAATATGCTTACTTTAATGTCAGTTTTAGCTGACATGCTGTGCACGTTTTATATAAGACATTATCAAACATAACCTTATACTTAAATAACAAATTATATAGCTCTTGGTTTTGTACTGCATATTATTTCAAATTAGGAGTGATATTTATACTGTTCACCCTATTAAAATGAGTAAACAATTTCAAAATTGAGAGTTTCATTCTAGATGGAGGAGATTTTTATGCAATGGGACTGACACGTGTGCATGAAGTTCTTCTGAGATCAACTTAATGTGAACAGGTAGAGATCTGCCCAAATTCATTAAAAAAAAACAAAACCCAAAACAAAACAAAAACCAAAACAGAAAACAGTCACGGATATTACCTGACTTAAAATATATAGCTAATTCTTCAATAATCCTCTTGTGATGTATGTCCTGTGAAATACAGACACGTTAACCTTCTAATGAAGCTAGTCTGTATAGTATGACAAAGAAACTATATTACCTTTTCAATAAATTATTTCTAAAGTTTTGGGTTTTTTTTTTCCTTCTACATGTAGAGGTTTGTATATGAAATTAAAGGTAATGATCTTGAACTACTTGTTTTCTGTATTGCAGGCAGCCCTTCACAAAGGACAGCTTAATTTTCAAGACCCTAACCTAGCATTTTGGAAAGCATCTTCCCAGATTTCCATATATTCTCTCTATAACATTGGGGAAATTATTGCTCTTTCTGCACCTGAATTTTGCATTTGCATGAAGAGGAGAGTATCTTCACTCCACAGGACTTATGAAAATAGAAGTTGTCAGGCTCCTACATGTTCGGTAATGATACTGGTATGCTAGAAAAAAAAATATTATATTCACAAACCATTTCTGTTTGGTCTGCTCTTAGATCATGTCATTTATTTAGTATTTTGTATGTCTGTCACACTTACAGTATAGTTACTACTAACCACCAGCAAATTTTGCACTTATAAATATGCAAAAGTACTTAAAGTTCTATCTCTGTAGATGTTCTGGTTTCAAATACTTCCAAAAATATATTATTTACACAAACATGCTACTCTTCAGAAGATTTTTTAAAAGTTATGTAAAATGCTATCAAGCCTCAATTTTAATACGCTAACAGACCTTAGTTTAAGAGGTGCAGACAGGAATTTCATCATGCTTAATGGGAATCAGTTTGCAGTTTTGTCTATATGTAAGTTTTAGACTTGTTATTGATGACCAAACAGGAACTGGAACTTCTTACCCTGTAGAGAGTATCATGTAAATCACAGCTCCAAAACTGCCAACAGGGTTTATTGCCCATACTCGCTACCTGCCTATTCAAAGGTTTGAAAAATAGGGAGACAGAAAGGTTAAGCTTCTTTTTTGCCCTTGTTTACAACCTTAGTTAATCCAGAGAGAACTGATCAGTGCGTACATGGTTTTTCTTTTCCTGCATCTAAGGGAACTGTTGGTTCAGTGTGTCTCTGAAGTCTTCACACACATAAATGGAACAATTATAAGAGATTATAAGAGTAAGAAACAAGTCACAACCAATTCTACCTTGTCAAATTTTGCCATCACACAGGCCTTCAGGAAAGCTGCAAAAATATTAAACTTGACCTTCAGTATGTATTAAAATCAGGGATAATCAGTTGATAATTAAATAAGTGCTCTCTGGGTAAAGAACAGAAGACCTTATCCAATGGGGCTACTAAAGGCTTGTGAAAATCTGATTCTGATGTTATCCAGATGTAAAGCTTTAACCTTTCTTAGAGATGAAAGCTAAAGCCCTAGCAGCAGACAAGATACACAGGTTCCATTTCTGGCTTAAAACTAGACACTTCATGTCAACTCTTCACTTTGCTATGGCTTGGTTCCCAAATGTAAAATGAATACTGTAGTGTTTCCTTCCCTTGCCTTTTATTTGCTAGCACTGGGACAAAGATGGCCTAGAAAGAGACCAGCATAAAAGCATTCTGGTGCCAGGATATTTTAAACTGCTCTAACATAAACAGTAATAGTTCTTGGGTTATATCCTTCATTTTACTGGCATATATTTGTGGTCATTGAGATTGCAAGTGTTAAGCTAAATTTACTCACATACACAGATTTTATTTTTAGTCTAAAATAATCTTTTGCAGTTCGCACTTTGCTCCGTGGAAATACTTGTGAAATATATATCTGAACACGCTCACTGTTCATCTAATCTTTTTGGATTGCAGAGGATATAAATGGTTCCCAAGTCTTAAACAATTTAGTCAGCCCACTCTTATTTGTTCTGTAAAAGTTTTTTGCCACATGCCAGGGAAGTATTTGGGAACTATTTGAAAGGTATGTACTGAATATATGCCAAGGTAAGGCTGAATCTGGGGTACACTTAGCTGCAGTCTATAACAATATGCAGCATGTCCACATTCTAGTCTAAATTTCTGATCATTTCACTTACTTTTCATACTTTTCCTCAAGAAGATTATCCTGACATCCAGAATAAAAAAAAAAGGTCCATACATTACAGTAAGGAGGTGTCTCCAAATAAGTTAACTCTATTCCTCTTTCAACAGGTAAATTCCATAACTCTAATCCAGGCTGAATGTCTGAAAAGCACAGGAAACAGAGACTAGCTGACAGATTCTCATGGACATGCACTTCTTGAATAAAGGTGAAGTCTGTGAATATATGGTCTTTTGGTGTTTTATTTAATGTTTGCAGTCACAAAACTAGAGAATGATTTAATCTATAGACAAGAGCCCTGGATGTCACCTAGTCCAAACCCTCTGTGCAAAGCACATCCAAATGAAGTACATTGCTCTGGACAATGCCCAGTCAGGTTTTGAATATTTTCAAGAACTGAGATTCCACAGTCTCTCAGGGCAACCTGCCTACCATCACAAGAATCTTTTTTCATTATTTCTAGTCAAAATTTTTTGTGTTCCATCTTGTGTTTGTTGCCTCTTGTCCTTCCTCTGTGCACCTCTGGGAAGAGTCTGGCTCTGCCTCCTCTACATCCTACTATCACATAACTGTATATACCAGTAAGTCCTCTCCTCCCCCTCAAAACTGTCCCTTCCCCAGACTTAGAAGTCCAGCCCCTACAGCCTGTCCTTTGATGCCCTCTCCTTCATTCCCAGACCACATTGGTCAGGAGTACTTTCATTTCCTTAATGTCTCTTTGATAGTGGGGTGCCCAAAGCTGTGCACAGTGTGCCAGATGCTCTCTCACAGGTACTGAACAGCAGTGCAGGATTACTTCCTCATACCTGCTGGCTAATGCACACTTGCTAATGTAGTCCAGGATGTGGGAGTGCTGTGCCTGGGTGTACTGCTGCCTTGGGGCAAACCTGGTGCCCCCCAGAGCCCCCAGGGCCATAACTGCACAGCTGCTCCCCAGCTGGTCAGCCTCAGCCTCTACTGTTACCTCCCAGATGCAGGACTTTGTGTTCACCTGCATGGCATTCCTGTCAGATAATTTCTCTGAGCAGCAACCCTGCCCTCTAGCAGATTGACTGCTCCATGAACATTTCGTGTCATCTGCAAGTATGATGAAAGTGAAATCTGTACCATCACCCAGGCCGTTAACGAAGAATATTAAACAGTATTGGTCCTGGTATTACTCCGTGAGGGAAACTACAGCTTTCTGGTCACTAGCTGGGCTTTGTTTTATGGATGACAACACAGTGAGGCCAGCAGTCCAGGTCATTTTCAACCCACATTGTTGACTGCTTATCTGGTTCATATATCATCAACCTAACAACAAAGATATTAGGACAGCTGCATTAAAGGACTTGGATAAGCATAATTTGCATGGACCTGAATTTTTCTGAACTTGTTAAATGTGTCTATGATCTAGAGAAACCTCTGTGCTACAGTTTATATTACAGCTGTTAAAAAAAGGCTTCTTACCAGCCTTACATGATTCTAGTGATATTTCTAAATTTATAATTTCACTTTGAAATAAGACAAAAGTAAAATAAAACTGTTGTGACTGTGACCTCAAAGGGATATGCACACAGATGTTGAGATCTGTTTGTTTCCATCACTACACTTATTAACTATAATAATTTCATACCATCTTTTTCACTTCAGAAATATTGGTTATCTGATAGGCCATAAAATACACCTCTTGGACAAAAAGCCATTTCTCAATTTGTGAAGTGCCAAACAAGTGTCAATCAACTAAACATTTTTAACATATCCACTGTTAAAAAAAAAAAAATATTCTTCCACAAACTGTTGTCAGTAGCAAACTTTTCCAGGTTTAGTGATTCAGGGTTGCCCTAAGATTGCTGATTTGAGCCAGAAAACAGAAGAAAATGATAACATGATAAATTGACAACTGGAAAATCTGTGTATATTAAACAAACCTACCAGTCTCCAGAATACCTAGGCAATAGTCACAGTCATCCTCTTTAGACTCAGTAAGGTTAACAAAGCAATTATTTTCTAGCCTGAGATCTTCCGCCTGAGATCTCCCCTCTCTAGGTAGGTATCCCATTCATGACTGGTTGTTAGCAAAGATATTAAAAAAAATAATTGGGTGAATTATTGTTAACAGTTAGGAGCTCTTCTAGGCTTCATGCAGAAATCAAGGCAGCTGTACTGCATACTGTGTATAAATATGATCTTTTGGTATAGGATGGTTCTCACTGTCATCTGTGTATCAGGATGCTACTTCCTGTCAGTTCATCCCAAGAAACCTGATGACTTTTATTCATTTCTCAGCTCTTTCTGTCTGCTACAGGTTGCTTTTGTCAAAATGCCTGCATTAAACATAAGGACCGGTGGCAAACATAGCTTTTAACAGAGGTCTTGCCACAAAAGGACGACTACTGTTAGAAGAAAACTCAAAGACTTTTCCCCTTTCTAGTTTGTCCTAGGATGCCATAGGAAGTCATATCTAAATTAAGATTTGGTAAGGCTCAAGGCATGTTCTCCGTATTGCACCCAAACTTTACAGTTCCTCATGTTTTATCTAAAATGCCACAGTCTGTCTAAACCAGGTGGGATCTTGCTTATTAGTTGCATCCTGACAGCAGCAATTGGATAATAACAAAGAACTCCTCTTCTTAAAGTCTAGGGGCTTTTTTAGCTTAAAGCATTGCTGGGCTTCATTTTCATCAGTAACCACTAATAAACTCCCTTTAGGCTTCTGGCTTTTTTGCTTTCAAAGACTAATAGACATTTGGAGAAAATAAGCTTCCTATAATTAATAGAGGTGTTTCCTAAATGCAGCTATCAATCACCAAATTGCTGAAGGAATGCTCTCAGTCTTCCAGAAAATTTTGAGTCACACATCAAACACTTGTAGAGAGTAAAATTCATAGTAGAAAGTTCTAAAATAAAAATAACTGCTCACATAAACATTATTCTCAGTTTGAATAAAAAATATGTTACATTAAATTTGTTGGCCTTTTATGCTTGATCTAAAAAGAACTCTTAAAGAAGATTAACACATTTTATTTGATACATTTGAGAACCTGTGAAAAGTCCTAGTTCTTTTATTTTATGTAGCAAATACTGTATATGAGTCATAGCCTAGCTTAGTTTGGCTAGCAGTGGACAAAGAAGACAAAGCATCCATTCAACTTCATCAGTATTTCTAATAATCCATAAAGCAATTGGTGATCCCAGGTTAACATAGTCACTCAGAGGAATTTGGCTTCTTTATTTGTCTCTATGCAAATAGGTCTAAAAATAAACATTTTGAGCAATTTCTAAACTCTTAAATATTGTAATATGTGAGCTAATAGTTTATTTCACAGTGACACTAGCATGTTTTCAGACATTCAGATTGGTTTATACAATATAATATCTTGCCTATCTCTCTGATACATGAGCATCTTTTATGGATACTCCACCCTCACCACCTGTTTTCCTTCTTCTCCTTCTCCCTCTCTCCCTTTTCTCCTTTTCCCGGCTAGTATCCTCCAGGTTTCTTAGCAGTTGTTCAAAAAGGAAAATAGACTTTCACTATGAAGTCATACTGTGAGTAAAAAGCAGATCTGACAAACTGAAAACCATCCTATCTTTATCTTCTCTGTGAGCTCCTACTAGCTATGGAAAAGTAGAGGTTTTTTACATTTACCAGGAAAGCATACCAGGGAAAATAAAAGATTGTAAGATGAACTGAGATACCAGAGCTCATGAATAATAAAAAACTAAGACTAAAAGGATGAGAGGTGTGCTTTAATACAGCTAGTGCCTTCCACGTATTTCCATTAAGAAGTTCTCTGTGGTTTGTTTGGGTTTTTTTATATGTGTGTATAATTCCTCTACTGTGTAGGAGGCTTTAGCACTACTGTCACCTTAGGTCCTAGCACAAGAAGGGTAACTTGTGGGACTCCCTCAAGGACCATATTTGGACAACCAAGGCTTCTGACTCGGTCCCTTATCCATGCCTGTCTCCCATGTTTTCTTCCATGAGAAAATCAATAAGAAGGAAGATCTATTTAATTAGCACCTAAATAATGTTCCTGACATTTTTTCACCATTTTGTCTTCTACATCAAACAGATTACTGTTTATCTATATTTTCTTGATCATTGAATATATGAATATATGTTCATGTTTTATATTTATGTTTTATAATACTTTGTCATAACTTTACGTGGATGCTTTCAATTGTCTAGAATGGAAGAGGAATCAGACTGTGATGTCATTTGCATAACATTATAAAGAGGTGAAGTTACATACTGATTTAAGGATGTGTTTAAATGAGAAATTGAATTCCATAACATGGGAAACCACAGTGCTCTAAAACATCTTAGAAACTGCATTTTTAATTTATGTTTGCTGTTAGAAATCAGCAGGCTTTGTAAATCTAGTCTGAAATGAACCTCTGAATGTGTAAGACTTTACTTACTTGGAGTTGAGGCTGATCAGTTCTTCCATGGCTGGTGCCAACATTCTGTCAGTCAAATTCTTAACTAGGTTGTAAAGGGCCAGGAAAGCAGTTGGTTTTTACTCCCACCTGGAACAAAATATTGTGTCAGTTACTTTTTTTCATAGTCTTCCAAGTGCAATAAAACATTCATTACATTATCTTTGCCTGTCACATTAAGGGTTCATCAGAACATTTACACAAGGGATGGAAGCATAAACTATTACACTCTCTGAATTTCTCCTTGAATATTTGATACATGTATATAAAGAAATGCTCTAATAATAAATTATTTTGCTATAAAAATTTTTATAAGATTTACTGTTATATTAATTCATAACTTAATTTGAAATAAAATATTATTCATATAAGGTACACATTTCTAAATGCTGGTGCTGAAGAAAGTAAAATCAGAACATCTAGCAGTAGAAAATAAAAGTGTTTTGAAGCAAAGTAATTTAATGTAGGTATCCAAATAACAAAGAATCATATTTATTTTGATCTTAGGGTACTATTTATTTTTTACAGACTTCTTCACCTTATCATGGACTATAGTCTTCAGTTATGACAAACTATTTTTAAAGCAGAAGGTTAATGAAAAAGTCTCTCAATTTTAAATTGCTATCACCTTTGAAAGGACATGAAGATAAAAAGAAGTCCCAACTGATTAAAAAAGTGGCAAATATTATATCCATCTACAAAAAGAGGTGAAAAGATTCAAAAAAAACATAGTCCAATCAGTTTCACTTTAGTTCCTGGATAAATTACAGAACAGCTTTTCATGAAAGCTATTTGCAGGCACAAGAAGGGCAAGCAGTGGAAGCATGGCAGCATGCAGGTGCAGGGTAGCAAGGTGACCACATGGCAAAAAGCAGTGTCCTCTGCTTCTCCTGAGCTTCAGGCACCTGACAGAACCAATGCAGCCACACAGACAGAGCTCTTGTCCAAGTATACAACCAACCAGGTTTGTGGCTGTGGGTTGTGCGAAGGGATATTCATGGAGGTGGAGAATGATTGCAAGCAAGCCTGTGAGAGGTGTGACTGCATAGGTGAACTGCTCTACTAGGTGGCCAAGCTGCAGGAGGATGTGGGCAGACTGAGTAGTATTTGAAAGTCTGAGAAGGAGATTGATCAATGGAACCACACTCTGCCATCTCTGATGCATGCAACCAACTCAGCAAGGCCACTATGGAGACAGGTCCAGGATCTGTTTTGTGTCAGGAAGAAAGCAGTGTTAAAAGTGATAAGGAGGAGTGGAAGAAGGTTACAGCATGAACCCATAACAGAAACCCCTCTTTATCCTCTAAGATACCCTTACAGAATAGGTAAAAGGCTCTGGGTATGGTGGACAAAGCGCATAATGTGATAGAGGAGGAACCTATGCAAGCAGTCTTGCCATGGTCAGAGAGCCCAACCCCTTACTACAAAAACTGCATTAAGACCAGTACCAAAAAAGAAACAATGACAAGTTATGGTCATTGGTGATTCCCTCCTGTGAGGAGTTGAAGCACCTGTTTGCAGACCAGATCCTGTTTTCAGAGAAGTTTGCTACCTCCCTGAGGCCTGAATTAGGGACGTCACCACAAGACAGAAAAGCTCAGTACAACCTTCAGACTATCATTGATTCTTGTTCTTTCACATGGGTACTAATGATGTCACAAGAAAAATTCTGAGATCAGTGAAATGAGATTTCAGAGCCTTGGTAAAAATGCTAAAAAATTCAGGAGCTCAGGTAGTGTTTTCCTTGATACTCCCAGCAAAAGGGGGCAGACTTTGTAAAGAAATAGGCCAGCCCAGGATACCATTATGTGGCTCCAGAACTGATGCCTCTGCCAAAACCTTGGTTTTTTAAACCACAGAAGAACCTTTGAGACAAAAGGTATGATGGGGCCTGATGGGATCCACCTGTCCTGATAGGGAAAATGCATATTTGGGTGTAAGCTGGTGGGACAGATGGAGAGAGCTTTAAACTAGAATCAATGAGGGAAGGGGATACCAACTAGATTGCAGTAGCTAAACCAAGACTTGGCATAGCATCGCCTGAGGGTGGTAATGCTAATGGGAACATTTACACTGCTCCTGGGAGCACCAAGGGCTCAGGAGCGTATCCTAAATGCTTGTATACCGACACAAACAGTATGAGAAAGAAACAGGATGAACTGGAAGCATTGGTTAGCACCCAGAACTAAGATACCATTGGTATTAGTGGGATTTGATGGAATGAGTCCCACAATTGGAGCGCTGGGATGGAAGGCCACAGGCTGTTCAGGAGGAACAGGCAGAGCAGGCAAGGTGGAGTTGTTGTACTATATATAAAGGAGAGATTTGATTGTTCAGCTCTTACAGTTAGTGATTATGTGCTTGAGAGCCTCTTGGTGAGGATTAGGAGGACAGAAGACAAAGGAGATGTTGTGGTGGGTGTGTACTACCCATAGCCCAGCCAGGATGTAAGTACTGATGAATTAGGAGAAATTTCTGGATCAGTAGCCCTTGTCCTTACAGGAGATTTCAACTTCCCAGACATCACCTGGGAATATCATACTACTGTGATGATTAGGTCTTGGAAATTCTTGAAGCTTGTAGGAGGTAACTTCTTGTTACAAGTAGTCAGTGACCCAACTAGGAAAGATGCCCTCCTAGATTTACTGTTTGTTAATAGAGAAGGAGTCATGGGATGTGATGGTAGGTAGCTGTCTTGGCCACAGTGATCATGGAATGGTTGAGATTAAAATTTTCAGTATAATAGCAGAGTTGCTACCCTGAACTTCAGGAAAGCAAACTTTAAGCTATTCAGGTACTTATTTATCAGAGCACCCTGGAAATCTACTTTTGAGGGCTTACGAGTACACAGGTGCTGGTGAGTCTTTAAGAACCACCTTTTAGAAGCACAGGAGCAGGCAATTAAATTGTGTTATAAGTCAAGCAAGCAGGGCATAAGACCCCTTGGCTGAACAGGGAACTCCTCATGGAGCTCAAGAGGAAAAATAAATTGTATGATCTCTGGAAGTGAGGTCAGGCTTCACAGAAAGATTACAGAGCTGTGGATCACATATGCAGGGAGAAGATACAAAAGGCCAAAGAGAAATTAGAGCTGAAACTGGCCAGTGTTGTGTCAGATAACAAGAAGGGCTTTTTAAAGTATATTCATAGCAAGAGATGTAAAGAAAACATTGGACCGATACTTGTTGAAGATGGTCACCTGACTAATAGGGATAAAGAAAAATTGGAGGCATTCAACGCAGTTTTTGACTCAGTCTTTAATAATAGTGACAGACCTTGGGCTGCTCAGTCCCCTGAGTTGGAGGACCATGAGTGTGGGAACAATGACTTTCCATTTGTGGACACTAAAATTATAAGGGACGACCTCTATTAGCTGAATCTTAACAAGTCCATGGGGCCTGATGGAATTCATCCCAGAGTACTGAAGGAGTTGGCAGATGTTATGGCCAGACCCCTCTCAATCATGTACTAAAGGTCTTGGGGGTGTGCGGAGGTGCCTGCTGACTGGAAGCTAGCCAATGTTATTCCAATTTACAAGAAGAGTGTGAGGGAAGAACCAGGAAACTACAGACC
>JANZLQ010000077.1:419627-432637 GCA_026212715.1 Elanus axillaris | reverse complement strand
TACCAATGCAGAACACAGCACTATGAGGGCTGCTATGGGGAGAATTAATTCCATCTCAGCCAGACCCAATACAGAGTGTTACAACCAGAGCAACAGCAAACAATTCTGGAGCAGAACTGTTGTGCAAAATAAAGATTAAAATAAGTTTTAACTTGATTTTGAAATCAAGTTTCTATGATAGCAATATGCTCAGCAAAATGCTAGTAGTGGGAGGATCACATTCATTTTTGGGGCCTCCCACTTTATTTTTCTGTAAAAAACCCTAATTTGGCATTTGTGTACAGACATGATATATTTGCACAGCATGTAAGGTTATTTAACTCATATTTTGGACAAAGTTTTTCTTGTGCGGTATTGACAATGGCATGAGTAAAAAGTTAATTCTGTTTTGTATTAACATACAGTCCATTTTCAGTTCAGCAGTAAGATGTTCTTAGTTTTTTAATTCCATGAGATATAGAAGTTCTATCATGGAATTCTGTTACAGAGAAAGATTATTAAATAAAGATAAGTACATAATTCTTTCAATGAAAAGGGTCCCACAAAAACATATGTGGTATAAGGAGTCAGCTGAGGCTTTAAGAACTTGTTTTATCCCTGAATTGAATAGCACATCAGAAGGTTTCATCCCTAAAGTAGTCAGTGTGTCAAGATGGGAAATAATACTTGGTAATATAGATGATTGACCTTCCCTGAAACACAGGCTGGGATTTCCAAGGTCAGAAATAAGGACCCTCTGAAAACTAAAAATTTTGACATAAGAATATTTTGTTTGTTATTATTTATGTAGGATATCATGGTTGACAAAAAGACAATACAGCCCTCTGTTATTACTGTATTCCTGAATAATGTTCTAGACATAAGCAAGTGTGAGAAACACTCCAGAAATACATAAGAGAAGAAATAGTGTGTCATGTCTGGTTCTTCTTCTCATGGATAGTTATCTATTTTTAATGGGGTATTTTGTCAGAGGTGTATATAACTAAATGTTTTACAGTTAAAATCTCTTCCAGTCATTTTTTACAGGATCTATGTTATTGAGAAAGGAGGCTGGGAAAAGGTAATCTCTGCACATGATCCTGTGAAAATGTGTACAGATCTGAATATTCGTTGTTCTCATTGAAGTCAGTGGGAATATAACTGTAGCATAAAATACTGAATTGTAAGCACAGCAAGACTAAGGCTCAGAAAGGAATTAGAAAGGTCTGTGTGCAGTATGCGGAGCTGCAAAATCTCACACTGCACACGACGGTTAGTATGATTGGGCAGAGATATGATAACTTGTTGTCATTTGATACTTGCTATTTTATAGCATCCCATGTTAGAGTAAGAAAAGAAGAAAACTGTTCACTTCCATGGATGATGAAGACAGATGGCAGGTGCCAGGTGACAAAGCACAGCTGTGGGCTATGAATAAGATGAAGATGTCCCCAGGAAGATTCCTAAATCCAGGAGAAGGTGAAGATTTAAAACACAACTTTCCCAATATACCCTGTAAATTAATTTCAGGCTCTGCTCAATACATTTGTTGATATAAACCCATTTTCAGGTGACTATGTTTTTCCATACTTCTTGCAGAAAACTGGATGTCTAAGTTAGATTTGCTGGGTGCAATAGGCAAACAGGTGCCTGGAACTTAGACCTTAACTGTGGTGGTCCTAAAGCTTTGAGCTGATCAGTGCTCTCCCCTCTGAACAAGGGCCACTGTGCAGGAGCAGAATATTCTGGTCCTGGTTTACACTTAATTTGCCAATATGCTATGGTGCTGGGTTTGTTGCTGACGTGCACAGCCCCATTCACACTTATTGAGAAGTAAATAACTTGGAAAATCTTTGCTTAGGTGACCATGTTAAAACTCTGATGGGAAAAGGCTCCATTGTTCCCTATGGAAATCACCCCTGGCCACTAGACTACTGTGCATGGTAGAAACTAGGTCTTTGCATGGGTCTGGGTGTAAACAAACAGTCCTGGAGTTGTGCCACTTTGGAATACCTGCAGTGGTGATCGTGTTGAATCAGATATCTTTGCAGGTTATTGTGGCCAGTAGGTTGCAATCTATGTCTCCTGGTGGTTGAAAATTCATCTTGCAAAAGTACATTTCCTTTCACATGAGGATGCAGAATTGGAGCAAATTCCAGTTTTCTTTACTGTGATGTTGGTTTGGTATCCAAAACAACAGTACTTTGAAAGAATAAATGATTTAGGGTTTCCTGCCTTGTAATTGTAAACCATACCTCAATTGTAACAATTATGTACTTTAACAAATACAATCAATATTGTTGTAATATGGGCATTCTTTACTCCACCTTCCTTTTCTCTTTTTCTGTCAGAGAAAATAAATTATAAATTCTCCCTGGAAATGCATGCCACAGTGCTCTTAACTCTGCCATATCAAGTTCTAAAAGAACTGCATATGATATCAGGCCCCTGTAATAGCTACCATATTTGCAGTGTTTGAGTCCTATTTTGGAGATTCTCTAGCTTTTACTGACTTAGAGTCATAATCAAACCTGGAATGTGGTCAGAAAATAAAGAGAATTCAGCTTTTTTTTCAGATGGGCATCATAATTCAGCCTAGGGTTTACCTTCACATCTTGTTGCTGTAGAAATAGATTCTACACTAAGATTTAGGAGGAGCTGAATAAGAGGTACAGCCTTATCAAACTGGTAAGATTCTTCAGGACTGGAAATAATATGTTTCCCCCTGGTTTATCAGGTCTGTATATTCTGAAAGTTCTTGTGTTCAGATTAAATCTTCAGAAAAAAGTTTATGTGGAAAAATGATCAGTAGATGGAGTAGAACTCCATCAGAGAAAGGTGAGACTTCATCAGCAATGGACATACAGAGAACTTCTTGAACAGAATGAAGCTGTGATGTGACAGATGCAGAATAAATACAGTGAATTTTTATCCACATAATATGAAGACAGAAGTCCCAAATCCACTTTTAAGTCCAACAAATTTGTATCATCTAGCACACTTGTGACAAATATTTATTCTCTGCTATTTGATTAGCATCAGAGACACTGTAAATAGGCAATGTCTTCAAGTTTTATAAACTGAGGTGAAATGAAGGAGACATTCAAACAGGCTCAGATTCTTTTAGTTAAGAAGAATTATCACTGGAAGGCAGATTTATGTCTGCTTCACTCACTTGAAGCTGGTGGATCATAGAACAAGGACAGAAGAATTTGATTCTTCACCTCAGTTACATCTTCTGTAAAACAAAACTCCTATTGACTTTCCTGACAGAATGATCTGAACAGCGATTTCAGAAACACTGCGTTCTTCAGTCTATACTTGCATTATTTTGGTTTAAAAACATATCAGGGGTTCCAATCTCCCTGGAATTTACTTACTGCTGAAAATATCTCTATTCTGTTGAGACATTTTGGAATTTAGTTGTGCAATCTCAGATAATTTTGCCTGATTACTTGCAATTTTTCAAATCAATTTTAGACAGTAAGAAAAAATGGTGTTATTTCACCTAATTTCAGTAAAAGAAGAAATACTTCCCCAGTGGACAATACAGATTTAATGGCTTAAAAGGTTCACTTTTGATTATAGTGTGTGTGATGATGTCAGATCAACAGTTATGGCAATGAGCAACAATCAAGCTTATGAACACCTATGAGCACGATCAACAGAAAAATGCATTATCTTCTCTCTGAGTCTAATACCGCTTTGCATGAAGTTTTCCATAGAAAGCATTTTTGTGAGAGACAAAAGAACACTTAGAAGGGAAAAAAAATCAATGTGTTTTATAATATTTCTCCATTCAATATATGACAAATAAGATGTAGAGAATGCAATAACAGAATGAACTTTATCAACCTTAGAATCATGGATGACACATACCAGTTGTGTAAAATGTTCATAAATACATGATCATAAAGACTTTCACTCTGTAACTCAATGTTTCCCCATGTTCATGCACTGTATTCCATTTAACAGTAAGTTAGTTTCAGAATATGGCATTCGGACCCACACTTTAGCTACCTTTTACAATAATAGGCACAAACTAGCAAAAGTCCAGAAGCAAAAAATAAAATAAAATGAAAGGCATGCAAATTGGTGTCCATAGAAAAAAACTACAAAAAATTACACAAACACAGACTACTGAAATGTGTACTAAAATAAGATATGAGGATTATTCTTCCTTGCTTATGAAACATTATAAAGTAGTATAAACCATATGAAAATAGAGATGTGAGCGATTTTAAGATGCAGGATAAGTGACCAAAATTATATACTTATTCCACATGAAGGCAAATGCCAAAAAGGTTTATTCAGATACTGAAAAGTCACAATTGCTTTGTTAAACATGATATATCAAGAATCATCGCACTCCCAGGCAGATATAAATACGTTTTCATAAGAAGTCTTAAGAAAACATAAAAATTAAAAGAAGCCTATTGCTTTGTGTCCAAAATTTGGCTGCAGTGCACTTTGGCTTTAGGAGTTTTCTGGAATTTGAAAGCATCTTTGGGCTCTGCCCTGAAGGTGACTTTTAAGGATGCAATGTTTTGGCCTGTCCTGATTTTGGCTGGGATAGATTTAATTTTCCTTCTAGTAGCTGGTAAGGTGTTATGTTTTGGGTTCAGTATGAGAAGGATGTTGATAACACTCTGATGTTTTCAGTTGTTGCTAAGTAATGTTTAGTCTAAGTCAAGGACTGTTCAGTTTCTCATGCTCAGCCAACAAGAAAGCTGGAGGGGCACAAGAAGTTGGGAGACGACACAGCCAGGGCAGCTGACCCAAACTGGCCAACAGGGTATTCCATACCATGGGACGTCATATCCAGTATATAAACTGGGGAGAGATCACTGCTTGGATACTAACTGGGCATTGGTCAGCAAGTGGTGAGCAATTGCATTGTACATCACTTGTTTTGTATGTTCCTATTCTATTATTATTATTATTATTATTATTATTATTGTTATTATTATTATTATTTCTTCCTTTCTCTCCTATTAACTGTCTTTACCTCAACCCACTAGTTTTACCTTTTTTAAAAATTTTTTTCGATTCTCTCCCCCACTGGGTGGGGGAAAGTGAGCAAGCAGCTGTGTGATGCTTAGTTGCTGGCTGGGGTTAAACCACGACACAGCCATTTCTATGAAGTCTGGATTCTTGACAGTTGGAAGTGCTGGAATTATTTATAAAATCAGTATTGCGAGTTTAGTAAGTCACTCTGAATCTTTGGATTCTAACCAGATTATCTAATACCAAGTGGTTCACTGCATTATTTATGGGCTTCAAATGTCCCAACATTGCATATAGATTTAGATAGATTTTGTTGTTTCTCATCTACATTTCTCATGTAGTAAAGCATAGTATAATGACTGGAGTCAAAACTGGTCATGTGGGCTACCCTTTAACCTGAAATAACTAGAACCTCTTGTGCATCTTCCATAAGAACTGTGAATTAATTGGTTGAGGATTCATGTGAATTCAGTCTGCAATACTGAAAAGTTTTTCACTGACTTTCCTGACTAGATCCTCCCTGAATATTATGAGAGGTCAGCTATCTAAGACAGTTGAAGACACCCAACAAAAAGGTGCCTCAAGCTGTCAGCTCAACACCTTTCTTGGAGCATAAGAGCTTTTACGTGAAATTAGAGCAAAGAATGAAAGAAAGTACCAACAGAGAACATGACTGATATACAAGTCCAACTAACTATTAACATCAGTTGAAGAAAAGGGGGTATAGTGCTGACAGCTATACAGAGGATCAGGTGACCAGATAATATTTGAGCACAAAGTGATAAGAGGAGAACAGGGGAAAAAAGCGGTGGTGGACGGGAATGTTTGACCTTTCTTTGAGGTCTGAGCTTTTTGGAGAATTGTTTGTATAATGATAAGAGAACAAAATAATATCATTAACACTATCACATCATTAATGCTGTTTCAGCTTATGGTAGTCAGTGTTTTTGTTAAAACATACTTTTTCTCACACCTTTTCCCACACTACTACTGTGCATCAAACTGACACTTCCCTCCCTCCATTCTTGCAAATCTGATTTCCCTTTGCCTGGAACTCTGAGATTTTCTCAGTATTTTGGGACAGCAAGTATCCCCCAGTGTGTCTGCAGCCCAGTTCCTCATGACGGTTACATCAGATGATCACATTCTCTTATTACAGAAGGAAGCTGCTGAAATATGGTCTGAGCAGCCATATTTCCATTAGTCATAGTAACTCTCCTGTGTAAGGAATTGTTTGGGCTAGCAGCTGACAGATGATCAGAGCTGATGGCCACAACTGCTTTGTGAAGTGATCAACCTTCAGGGAGGTATCTTCGGCAAGGGTAGTCTTTTGGCATACATCGAGATAGATTTAGTTAGGGTTAGTTAAAGGCCTCTGAGGCACATGCTGAAGCAAACAGCTGTAGTATGTAAGACATTGCAGCCTCTATTTGCTCATTCTTCCCCTTTGCTGAAGGTTACTGCCATCATAGAAAAAGCTGACAGAAGTGAATCTGCACTCATATTTCAACAGTTACCATTCACAGGCTGATTTATGAGGGCAAACTCTGCAGCTGAGGTATGGATTGACAACTTTAGTGGCTGAGGTATTGACTACTGAGATCAGCAACACCTTAAACCATTGCAGCTAAATCCAGGAGTGACTTAACTTCATAAAGCTTAAAGCTATTATTTTGAAATTTATTACACACTATGCCCCTGAAATTGTCTTGTGAAACTAGAATAATGTGAAACTAGGCATTCACACAATGTCAGATTTCCAAATTAAAAGGATTTCAACTTTTTAAATTCATCTTCTTAACATTGTATTACTATAAAACAGTGCTTATAGGAGAAATAGCAGAAAAGAACAAGAAGAATGAGCAGAGCTCTTGAAAACACGACCTCTGAAGAAAGGATAGGATTTGAGGAAAAAAAATGGCTGGAAGGGATATAAAATAGCACTCTTTGATATGCAAAGGGTAGTTACAAAGAGGAAAGGAATAATCTGTTCTCTGTGTCAGCCTTGGATAGAACAAGAAGTAATGGTCTTAAATTAGAGCAAAGGAAATTTAGATTATGTATTAGGAAAAGATTTTCAACCATAAATCATGGAAAAGGACTGTCTAGAGAGACTATGGAATTATCATTACTGGAAGTTTTTGAGAACAGACTGGGCAGACAACTTTCAAGACTGAATAAGGTGGAGGTGATCCTGTCCTGGAAAAGAATGATAAACTCTTGAAGTTCTCTTTGAGATCTATTTTCTTTAACACTGGAATGTCTAATAAATCACATAAACTTTAGTACAATTTAACTGAAAAAAGCGAAACCAGTAGCCAGTGCGAAGAATGAAGGACATACTGGTTTACTGACTAACAGATTATACTGGGACTGATTTCCTACTATGTTGTGATATGAATGATTTATTAATAGTTTTAGCTTATCCAGCTGAGGAACAAACTGAATGATTCAGAAGTTACCAAAGTGCCTTCCCTTCCTCTCTTCTTTTGCCTTTAAAGATTTTTTTAACTCTTTTCTGCATTCATCGGATTGTGATGCCTAATGAAAAAAAAGCACTCCCTATTCCTCTTTGTGCTCAGTCCTTAAGTACCAGCAGTCTGTACAGCTTATATACGATGGTTTCCACCATTTTGGTTATCCAAGTAATTTTTGAATAGTATGCAAATACTATCTAAATTGCCCAACATGTCTTCTTATGTATATAAGCAACCTGGAGCTAGGTTGTGATCTACTAGTGCTGATGCTACTCAAGCAAATTAAGATTAGGCATTTCTGGTTTTAGTCACAATCCAGACCAAAGACATTAAAAAAATTCAATTTTCATTTTTCAGATAAAGGTGGTCATTAGCCTTGTGAAACTTTACTTTGAAAGAGCTCTTCCTCTGGGATTTTGTTGGTTTATAACAACATTGTTTTATATACAAGATCTATCTGGTGAAGTTGAAGAAGTTGCCTGTGGTCAGCAATAAAAGCTGCCCTTTGCAAGGTATTCCAGGAGAGTCTCTCACTGTAGGAATACTTAACACTGTACATTTCACTATGAGGTTATAAAGATAGCTGAAATACCCTTACCATAATTTAGCTCAAATATTTTAAAGGTTAATGGTTTATTAGGATAATGAACTCCACAAAAGGTCATACCAGGTAAACTCATAAAAGCAAACATCTTGAAATAGAATTATAGAATCACAGAAACACTGAGGTCAGAAGGAGCCCCTGAAGATCATCTGGTGCAGCCCCCTTGCTCAGAACAAAGTCAGTTAGAGCAGGGTGTTGGCTTTCTGTAGCAAGGTTTTGGTAAAAGGGGTGGTTACAGGGGTGGCTTCTGTGACAAGCTGTTAGAAGTTTATCTGTGTCCGACAGAGCCAATGCCAGCCAGCTCTAAGATGGACCCGCCGCCAGCCAAGGCTGAACCAATCAGCGATAGTGGTAACGCCTCTGTGATAACATTTTTAAGAAGGAAAAATGTTGTGGGACAGAGAGAAAATGGCAGCTGGAGAGTGAAAACATGTAAGAGAAACAACTCTGCAGACCCCCAGGTCAGTGCAGAAGGAGGGGGAGGAGACGGTCCAGGTGCCGGAGCAGAGATTCCCCTGCAGCCCATGGGGAAGACCATGGTGAGGCAGGCTGTCCCCCTGCAGCCCAGGGAGGTCCATGGTGGGGCACATACCCACCTGCAGCCCGTGGAGGACCCCACGCCGGAGCAGGTGGGTGCCCAAAGGAGGCTGTGACCCAGTGGGAAGCCAGAGCTGGAGCAGGCTCCTGGCAGGACTTGTGACCCTGTGGGGGACCCACGCTGGAGCAGTCTGCTCCTGAAGGACTGTACGCTGTGGAAGAGACAAATGCTGGAGCTGTTTGTGAAGAACTGCAGCCCATGGAAAGGACCCACGTTGGAGAAGATCATGGAGGACTGTCCCTTGTGGGAAGGACCCCACACTGGAGCAGGGGAAGAGTGTGATGAGTCCTGCCCCTTAGGAGGATGAAGCGGCAGAGAGAACCTGTGATGAACTGACCCCAACCTCCATTCCCCGTCCCCCCTGTGCCACTGGGGGGGTAGGTGGAGAAGCCGGGAGTGAAGGTGTGCCCAGGAAGAAGGGAGGGGTGGAGGGGAGGTGTTGTGAGATTTGATTTTATTTCTCATTACCCTACTCTGGTTGATTTGTAATAAACTGAGCTAATTTCCCCCAAGCTGAGTCTGTTTTGCCCATGATAGTAATGGTGAGTGATCTCTCCTGTCCTTATCTTGACCCACAAGTCCTTTCTTATATTTTCTCTCCCCTGTCCAGCTGAGGAGGGGGGAATCATAGAATGGCTTTGGTGGGCACCTGGTATCCAGCCAGGGTCAACCCATCACAGGCAAGTAACTCAGGACTGTGCCTATTTGGGTTTTGAATATCTCTAAGGATGGAGGTTCCACAGCCACTCTGGGCAGCTATTCCTGTACTCAGTGCACAGCCACACTGTAAATTTTTCTCTTATGGTGTTTAAGTGGCATTTTCTGTATTTCAATTTGTGCCTGTCGCTGCTTGTCCTTTCATGCATTAACAGTGAGAAGATTCTGGATCTATCTTCCTTATTCCCCTTGTCACATATATCAATAAGATTCACCCTGATTTTTCTCATTTTGAGACTGAACAGTCCCAGCTCCCTTTATCAGCTTCATTGCTCTTTGCTGGAGCAGTGTGTCTGTACTGCTTCTCTTGCATGGGGAGCCCAGCACTAGAAACAGCACTCCATGCATCTAACCAGTGCTGAGCAGAGAAGGATCACCTCCCTTGACCTCCTGGAAATGCTCTGTATAACACAGACCAGGAGGTTGTTGGTTGGACTTCTTTGCCCCAGAGGTGCACTGCTGATTCATATTGAACATGTCCACCAGCACTGCCAGATCCTTTTCTGGAAAGCAGCTTCTGGTCATCCCTCAGCCTGTAACATGGGGTTATTATTCCCCAAGTGCAGGACCTGTCATTTCCCTTTGTAGGTCTTCACTAGGCTGCTCTCTAGGCTCAAGCTCAGCCAGGTTTGTTGCTCCAGTAAAAGGGAAAGCTATCAGTTCACAGGCACTAGGAACTCCTATTCCACCTAGAGTACCTCTTGCTGTATTATATCTTTCCAGGGTATTTCAAGTATATTTTCTCTGCTTCAAGAGGATTTTTTCCCCCACCTTGCTATTTAAACTGAGTACATTTTAAAAGATAGCACTGGAGAAAAGACATAAGTGACTAATGATGCTGCACACTAATATTTTTTTTAATAAAAAAGGAAAAAAAATGTAGTGGTTTGAGATACTTTTCTACCAACTTAAAGTTAGCCTTTTATATGAGGTGAATTTACCTTCTCAATTATTTTGCTATTATGGCTGTATCCTGGTTTAACCCCAGCCAGCAACTAATAGCAACTAAGCACGACGCAGCTGCTCACTCACTCCCTCCACCCACTGGGATGGCGGAGAAAATCGGGAAAAGAAGTAAAGCTCGTGGGTTTAGATAAGAATGGTTTAATAGAACAGAAAAGAGGAAAGTAATAATGATAATGATAACACTAATAAAATGACAACAGTAATACTAAAAGGATTGGAATGTACAAATGATGCACAGTGCAATTGCTCACCACCCGCCGATTGACACCCAGGTAGTCCCCCAGTGGCAATCCCCTGCCCTTACTCCCCGCAGTTTATATACTGGATATGATGTCCCATGGTATGGAATACCCTGTTGGCCAGTTTGGGTCAGCTGCCGTGGCTGGGTTCCCTCCCAACTTCTTGTGCCCCTCCAGCCTTCTTGCTGGCTGGGCATGAGAAGATGAAACATCCTTGACTTAGTATAAACATTACTTCTCAGCAACTGAAAACATCAGAGTGTTATCAACATTCTTCTACTGAACTCAAAACACAGCACTGTACCAGCTACTAGGAAGACAATAACTCTATCCCAGCTGAAACCAGGACAGGCTGGTAATCTGGGAGTTCTGCATGGCCTTACTTGGAAAAAAGTGAACAGAAAGGAGGAAGTATATGAGGGCCAAGCAGGGGACAAGGTTATCCAGCCATATCAAGGATATGGATACTCTGGCTATTTGGCAGAAAAGCAAAGGTCAAGAATCATTTAAGGTAGAATTGAGGGAAATGAAATGACAAATAGATTGTCAGATACTCAAAGAAAAAAAAATCATTTAGTGTTGTCACACTGAAGTTCTTTATGAGTCTAGTTCCAGCTCTTTTAAAAAGGTCAGCAGCAGTCATATGTCTTCAAAACTCTCCCATGGCTTTTCAGAGCTAGTCTACACAGAAATTTTAAGTGTCACTATGACACTCAAAACCACCTTGCAAGTGCTGCAATCTACAAAATAGATGTACCAAAAATATGTCTATACCAGGAAAGGTAGGTTTAAATCTGGCTGACCAGCTGGGCCTAGAGGGTGTTGACCAGTGGCACAAAGTCTATTTGGAGGCAAATAACTAGCAGTGTCAACATTGGATCCAACACTGTTCAACATCTTCATTAATGATCTGGCTGGTGAGACAGCATGTAGCCGCAGCAAGTTTACTTGTGACACAAAACTGGGAGGAGAGGCTGGTACACCGGAGGTTTGTGCTGCCATCAGGGGATCTCAGCAGGATGGCAAAATGTGCTGACAAGAACCTCAGGAAGTTCAACAAGAAATGTGAAGTCTTGTAACTGGGGAGGAACAACTGCAGGCAGCAGTATATACTGAGGCATGCCCAGCAGCTTTGCAGAAATCCTGGGAGGAAGCAGCTTGGCAGAAGAGGACCTGGGGATCCTGGTGAACAAGTTGAACATGAGCCAGCAATGTACCCTTGCCATAAAGAAGTCTAATAGTACCCTGAGCTGCATGAGGAGGAGTGTTGCCAGCAGGTTGAGGGAGGTGATCCTGCCCCTCTCCACAGCTCTAGTGAGGCCACCTCTGGAGTACTGTGTCTGGTTCTAGGAGCAATATGGAGCTACTGGACAGAGTCCAGTGAAGTACCATGAAGATGATGAAGGAATTGGAGCATCTCTTCTATAAGGAGATACTGAGAGAGCTGGGACTCTTCAACCTGGAGTGAAAAAGGCTCAGGGGCCATCTTATTAATATATGTAAGTACCTGAAGGGAGGGTGTAAAAAAGGCAGAAGCAGGTTTTAAGTGGTGCCTGGTGACAGGATCAGAAGCAATGGGCAAAAACGAACACAGGAGGTTCTGCTTGAACATCAGGAAACACTTCTTTACTGTGAAGGTGACCAAGCATTGTCACAGGTTGCCCAAGGAGGTTGTGGGGTCTCCAACCTTGGAGGTATTAAAAAAATGTCTAAACATTGTCGTGGGCAACCTGCTTTCTTGAGCAGGGGGGTTGGACCAGATGACATCCGAAGTCCTCTTCCAATCTCAACCATTCTGTGATTCTGCAGTTCTGTGAAAAAGAAAAGCTTTCCTGCTGCCAGCTGAGAGCACATGCTTTGTCCTGATGCTGTATTAGACTATACCCCACCCTCATTATATTTTATTGTAGTTTCTACTATGAAATCTGTAAAGGAATCTCAGTCATGAACAGTGTGCTCGGGTGAACTAAAGGACCGGATGTCACAGTCCATTTGGATCTCTCAAATTTATAGGACAACTCTGTAAGTTAAACTTTATTTCATGAGCCCATTAGGTAAAGAAACAAATCAAACAAGGGCTCAATCCCCTTTGTACAGACTCATCTAACACATTAATTGTGTAATTAATTGCTTCATTAATTCATAAATTCACCACACATTCTTGAATAGCTTACAAGTTTTGCAGTAACTCACAAATTCTCTAACTCACATGCCTATGAGAAAAACAGTTACCTAGCCAATGGTGAGAGTGCTCATCTCTCCTCTTCCATCAAGGTATGTATCCTGTATAATCACTCCAGGAAGCATGAAAGCCTCACCAGGCCAGCTGCTGTTGTGAAGCGGGGCGCGGAGTTCCCGGGTAACGACATACACTCAATATGAGTAAAAATCGTTCCAACTTTATTCAAGCTAAAGTCCTCTAT
>JANZLQ010000077.1:386170-400420 GCA_026212715.1 Elanus axillaris | reverse complement strand
GGGGGAAGAGAAATGCTTTCCCGATTCTCCAGTAAGATTTCAGTGCTTTCCTTAATTCTGCGCGATTTCATATGGTTTGATTTAGCTATGCAGCCCGCAGAACTCTTTGGAGGACGGTTTGCGTTAATGCCGCAAAAGAGAAATTTCTGTGGAAAAGAAAAGGAAATGATAATGAAGCCTGTGTGGACCAGGGTGGGTGAGAAAAGGGGGGAAACATGAAAGATGCGCTTCAATGAAAGGGAAACAGCGGTGGACATTGTGCTGCCATAGGATGGCTGTGAAAATCAGGCAGGAGCTCCAAAGCGTTCTTTCAGCTCAGCGAGCTCTGAGAAAGTCAAGCTGAGCAGCTGCGAGTTCGGAGGTAGCGGGGCAGCGCGGATCCGCTCAATCCACAGGCTCCGGCAAAGCCATGACGTGCGTCATTTGTGAGGTCCCAATCAATAGGACGCTGAGTGAGAGCTCCCGTACTCCCCTTACCTTCCTCCCCTCGCCCCCGGAGACAAGACATTTACCTTCAGCGGCTAAATAAGAATGGCTTTCCCAAAAGCTGGCTTTTGGCCAGGTTAATTTATGCGTACGCCAACTTACGCTTCAGCAATTTAGTAAAACCCCGTCATTTAGGGCTGTTCAAACGCGCAGCTGTTTCAATGAGGTTGGAAGCAATTTTGCCACACGACGCTGATGCCGGTTAAAAGCTCAGTATTAGCAAAACGAGGAGGCATCAACGGAGTGTGTCTGCTACGGGGAGCGGTGCTCCCCGGTGCCTAATGGATCAGGGAGACGGATCTGCCTAGCTCATCGGCCTGTGAAGTTAAATTCAGATCTATTACCTATTACACACACGCCTGTATACGAGGGGAAGCATTTTAAGTAGAATGAGAATTAGTTTGGTTCTGGCCAACATCCAGGGTGAGTCTGAATGGAGACTTTCAGGAAAAGGAGGATACAAAACTGCCAAGTGTGAAAATGGTTACAAACGGGAGTTTATGTGAAAACCAAAAAAAATTAAAAAAAAAAATAAAACAAATAAAAAAAGGTACTCATCGATCTGGACATACCAGTAAGACAACCTGGGTAAAGAATGCGTTTCCCAGGGCGCGATCCCATAAAAAGAAAATGCCGTGCTCTATAAAAGCCGTGGGTAAGATCCGCAGCATTCCTGGATACTAATTATCAGCTTCACGAGCTGATGAAAAGGGAAATTTCTTTTAGATAAAACAAAGTGCTCAGAAATAATTGTCAACTGCTCTGCATTATGGAGTCAAATGGATATTCTCGGTTTCTAAGAAAAGAGCGAAGGCCTGTTGATCTGCAGGTGGGCCTGCCTCACTGAACCACGTGAGAAAATCTTCTCTTTCTCTGGGTTGGTTGTATCTCTGACAGAGTTTGACTTCCATTCGGCATCTTTTAAATACGAGGAGACAGATAGAAACCTACAGGTTTCTTTTCTTTAAACAACATAAATAAGAACCACCACAAAGTATCTGCTCTTCTCAACCATTTTGGGCAAAGAGCAGACTGAAAGGGAACTGGAAATATATAAATAAATATTGGCCAAAAGCTGTTTATTGCAAGCTTGAAATTTTATGAAAAAAAGGTTGAAATTTGTCTTAGACTCTTTAAACTGATTGTCTGATAAGACTATGTAGATTCTTACTGCTGACTCTGACATGTGGCTAATGATTTCAATATTTTGAAGGCTTAGCTGCTATCTTCTCGTAGGTTCTTAAAATAAGTAAGATGAGAAGAAGATGGAAAGTTAGAGGAGTGTTCTTTTTCCATAGGTCCTGCTGAAGCAGCATTTTTCAATTCCTGCCTTACAGCACCGCACTCCTACCTATGCAATGGTTGGAGTATTTCAGCATGGCTGATCTGAGACGTAATCTTCTTGAAAATCTTCTGGTCTCCAGCTTTCTTTGGGAGGAATTAAAAAATGGGGTAAAAACTTCTACCTCTGATTGTCTTTGGTTTATAGTTTGGGATTTTTTTTTCAGAACTTTATACTGTTCCGATTTTGATAAAATTTAATGGGGCTATTTTCATTACCTTCAGTGCAGCAGCATCGAGACCCCTTGACTCTAACACACTGCTATATTCATTTAATGACAGGTAGTTTAAAATGATGGTTAGATGACAACAAAATGAGTTACTTTATAGAAACACAGACTCTGAGTTAACGGGGAGGAATGTAGCAATTTCTGGACTTTTTAAACATGGGTTGTTGACTTCCTTGGTCATAATTGCTTCTTTGGAGCTATTATGCTTTCATGTAAATACATATTTAGAGGCATTTCAGAAATGAGATTATTGGCCTAGTAGACCATGACTATGCCGAAGGATTTACAGCACATACTGCCATAAAGCTGACAAAGGTTCTGTATAAAGTATTCTAAGCCACTCTGAATGTCTTGGCTGCTTAACTTCTTCAATACAGAAAAAGACAGAGAAAGCACAGTGACTTGGGACAAAATCATGTTCATATTAATCACATAAACACTTTTGGAAGCTTTAAACTGTGTCATTGCCACGCATTCACAGGGACAGTAGCTAATTCTGAAAGCTACTTTCCGTCAGAAAACCTAACTTGCGTGGCAGTAACACAGCAGAAGCAAACTCAAGAGCTTTCGCATCTCTTAGGTAGTTACGCTACAACAATGTATTTGGAGACGTAGGAATAAAACCAGTTTGGCAAACAGACAGAGTCATACTAGGACACGTTTGTCTACAGAGAAGAGGGCTGAGTTCACAGTTAAGGCACGGTACTGGGATTGTAGGTCAACAGTAAATCCTAAAGCTTTATGTGTCTCAGAACCACATTATCATTAAAATGCCACAGCATAACATAACACTGGTGATTTTACGCTTGAATTTAAGTGATGTTTTCAATGGAAATTGTAGTTAGACATGGTAAAATGGTATACAGCGTTGTTCCTGACACAGCTCACCGACCTAGAACACAGGATTTGACTCAGTGTTTAATGCTCCTTTTTATTCACGAACATTTGTTTGATTTAAATGGGCTTCATATGAGCATCCAAGTGAGGTTTCCTGTTTTGATGACAAGGATATCTTCAACCAATAGTTGAATGACAAAGCAAAATTATTTTTGAAAGGAAATAAAGGCAATTTTGGAGATCGTCCATTCACGGAGCACGTGAATCAGCGTCATGTGACTTGTACAAAAATTCACAAACTGACCTATTCAATTCTAAAAAGCAAAACCTATCTATTTAAAGGAGGTTCAGTTTAGGAAAAGGTTGATCAGTTAAACAAAGGGTCATAATCTGATTTTGGCTGGCAATCCACATGTAAGGGACGGTCTAGAGCTTGTCTTAGCCATTATTTTTAATAAATTGTTTGTCTAATCCTAATCCTAAATATGTTAAAATCCATCATGTTTACAGCAATGCTGGATATGATATGGTGCACAAGCAACTTTTCAAATACTACCTGCTGGAACAGGTGGTTCAGACTTGCTGGAAGTTTGCTTACAGCTATATGTGCTGCCCGCTTGGATGGTCGCTGGTACTCCAAGTTGTATCGAGCAGCTCAAAGCGGTAACGAGCCCAAGGCAGACTGGCAGATGTCGGGAGTGACCCTCCCCTGAAATTGGTTAGGCAGTTTGGCCACCCTTCTTTAATTATCACAGTGATTACTGTGAAGACAGCATTAGATAAAACTAACGTTCTCATAATTTGTGGTAACTGGAAATAATGATTCTTTAGGACAACCAGAAAATTTTGTGATTTTTACTAAGTGAGTTCTTATAAAATGTGGGAAGAATTTAATTTAGGTTCTTCTAATAGCAAGCAAACTCAACTCTTCGTGCTGTTTAATTTCAGTCACCGAACAAAGTAAAGAAGGTACCTTCTCTAAATTCATTTTACAGGCTGCCCAAAACTCAAGTAAATAGAATTAAGTAATGCTTCTGATGTAGATCTGCTCTGGAAGAGCCCTACTTGCTTTGCTGGCAGAGTGAAGTGTGTCCTCTCGGTTTTATCTTCATGTATTCTTGGACTTAAAGTATTTTTCTGCTGCTGCCATCTTCTCCTTTAACATCTCACTTTGAATGTTTTAACTATTTAAATGCTTCTTATTACAGGTTTATGAAAAACAGCTTTAAAAATCACCTTCAGGGATGATTTACATTCAGCTATCCTGCCACAGGGCAAGAAGGCAGACTACAGGATCTTCTGAGAACTCATTTCTATTTCATGATTAGGTGATTCTCTCAAAAAATTAGGTCATTTTCGAGTAGCATTTGAATTATTAAAAAATAAATTATACACAAAGTTGCAGTAATTCAAAATGAGTTTCCATTGCATTCAATGTGGAAATTTACCAGGGAAGAATAGCTTTTATTGCAAGTGTTGGACTAAAGGATTTCGAAATTTCTCCCAAAATGACATTTTCATGTCACAATGATATTTTTAGTTTCAAAATTAATTTTAGAAATGACATTTAGTTTCAAAATGATATTTTAAAGAAAAAATATGCTTCTTTCTTTGAAACTTTGAATTGAAGCCCATTTTTCCTTCAATTCTCCCAAATGAAAGATCACAACATTTCTCAAAATCATCTGTTTTCTGTGGTCAAATGTGAATTTTGACAGAAGAAACAGTTTTGCTTCCCCCTTCTCCCCCAGGGAATCTGGTTAATGAAAGAAAGGTAATGGACATACTGATTAATGATTGTGCAGTTCTTACTAATTCTTCATTTAATATTCCATCCTTTTGACCTAGAAATGAGAGATCACAGCAGAGCATATAGTAAGATAGTAGGATCCATCATGTATATATGCCATATATGTATAAAGTCATTAATGGGGAAGATGGCTTGTTTGAGCTAAAAAAGGGCTTAGTAATGACGCTGCATTTTATATCTGGACCAAATTCCCATTTACTTTAAGGAAAATGAAGCCTTCATGCTGATAACTGCAAGGTACCCTTTTAAACGGTGCTAGAAGAGAAAAAAGAAGGGGAAAAAAAAAAAAAGCTGAACAAAGCCAACACACACACACACAAAACCCCCAAACCCGAGGCCACGATGAGAAATCCAGGAGGAGAAAACAAGAGGTAATTTTGTGAGAGCCCAGCTAATGAGTCCTGGTTTCCATGGATTTGATCCTTATCCCTGTGTCTAACAGGAGTCCGGTCGAAAGCCTTCCCTTTAGCTGAAGGCTTCATGATTTCTTTTCTGTGCGGATTATATGACATCGAATAAAGGTTGTGTTTATACTGCAGCTTTTCTCTCGAGAATAGCTCAGCGGGGAGTATATCCTTTATTCGGCTGTCACCTTTCACAAAACCTACAGAAACTTACAACCTTTTGTAGACTAGGAGTTTGCCAAATTTGACTGAGAATTTGACTGAGATTGCCTCGCGGCGCAGCGGTTCCCCGAGGGGCAGCCAGTCCGATAACTAACGAGGCAAGCGCACCCCCCCGCGTGATTAGAGAGCGCTCGTAGGAAAACAGCTCCAAAAGAACCCAAGGGAAGGGCTGGGGAGCGAAGAAAAGAGTGAGCGTCCACAAACTGCCACCAAGAATAGCCGGAGAGACTTCTTCAGCCCTGGAAGCAGTCACGTCCCGGGGACCCGTTCCAACCAGGTCGTAAGCGGAGAATCCATGAGCTCAAGCACACCCTGTGAAAGCCCTACCTTCCCCTAAAAGGCCTGTCAAGGACGAGAGAAAAATACCATTTTAGCTTTGCAAGATCAAATGGGATATATCCACTACCGCCGTACAGCCCAAGCGTGAGCGGCAGCAGCGCGCGAGAATTTCTCTTGGGTGATCTCTGCTAAGTAATCGTTCGTCAGGGCAACTTCTCATGCTACACATGCGTCCGTCAATAGCATAAGTGACCAAGTTTATTAGGAAGCTAGAATAAACCTACTCTTTTTTGACCAGGGTTACTTTGGCTTTTTGCAGATAAAGCTTGGGTTGAATTTAGTTCTAAGGGGGGTTTGCTCCTGTTGTTGATGGACTAGAACAAGAAGGATTTTCCCATTTAATTGAAAAGCCAAGCAGCCACTCGGCTGGTGCAATGCGAGGGTTCAGTTACAAACATTGTCACACTAATTCTTCCTTTATTCGTATCAACTACTAAGACAAGAGACATTGAAATGCTATGAAAAAGTAGGTGAATGATCACCTGAACGTAGGCTGGCTATGAAGTAACTGAACCGAGGTGTTTCAGAACATTTCTGTAGTAGGCAATCCGCATATTTGGTTTTCCATATTGCTTAATGACGTATTTGTAGAAATCAGAACTGGCTCACAAATGGTTTAAGAATTGAAAGAAAAAAAAAAAAAAGTCCAAAATTAATCAGATATAGTGAAAGTTGCAGGAGAAATCCGTTATTACTTTCTCGAAAGAAAAAGATATTTTCCAAGTATCAGACTTTTTTTTTTTGAAGTTCACCCACAATCAGTTTCATTCAAATTTGCAATCTTGCTTCAGTTTGCACCACGGAATAATATTCCATTCATAGCGTTGAGAATGAACCAGTCTGCCTCTTCTATTTACCTGTTACCATCTGTGAAGCTACGGAAAATAATGTCAATTTTTTGCCCGTGCTTCTGTTGTACAATAAGGCAGGCACCTCCAGAAGGTAAATTACACCAAAGGTTCTTGTCTAAGAGGGGCTGCCCTCCGGGCCTGAGCATCCCTCCCCATTGGGACTGACTAAACCTGGATGAGTAGCTCAGCCCACAGGATTTGGAGGCAGCTGAAGCTGCATGGTTAAATCTCATCTTCAAGTCTATACTTGGCATGTACATAACGGGAAAGATGGATTTGAGGAGGGAAATATCTAGACCCTCCAACCTCCACGTATAATTAGATTAATGACAACTCTCCAGAGACTCTATCACGGGAGGAAATTATTTGTCTGATCCAAATCTCACAGACAGCAGCTGTAAGATTCTTAGTGCCTTCAGCAGAATTTGTATTATGCCACAGCTTACGATGTTTTTTTTTCTTTTGCTCATTTATATGAAAATGTTTACGCCAAACTGTAAAGCAAACAAATAAAAAAGGCATTACAGGTAGGATTTATCTCACCTAAGTTGAGACATCAAACAATTAGTTATCTTAGGCTAAGATAATAATCCTAGGCTCTTTTTGTAGCTTAGTGAAGATAAATAGACACCTGCAAAGGGCAATCCATCTCACTAAGTTTAGACAGTCATCTTGAGCCAAGAAGAATCTCTCCTGGATGCGTCTGTCTTTCTCCACTGAGGAAAACAGGAGCAGGCAGTGATTAGTTCAGAATTCAACAGTTTGCTGTTAAGAATCTAAGCCAAGCCAACTGAATCCCAGCATAGACTGGATAATTTTCTCCTTTCCTTAACACTTTCATTACTAGCCATTCAGTAAAATGACCAAGCCTAGAAATAGAGCACATTTTGTCAACTAAAGGGTCGTGTTTCACAAGCTTCACAGGGAAAGCACAACGTCGACACCGTAGTCTCTAGACGGGGATGACAGGAATGTTTCCTCTCCCTTCCCCAACCCCCAGAGACTGACATTTCTCATGGATAGGACAGTTTCCCACAAAGCAGGGTCCTTTCCTTGGGGAGCGCACAGCACACGTGGCCTCACCCGTAGTCTGTTGAACAGATTCTTAGACGATATTTCATGAAAGGCTTTAATAAATCACAAAAACCTAACACACCAACACCATCTTGTAAAAATACAAAGCCTTTCTGTGAATCCAACATTTAGGATTGTGCTATTGTTGTATTTTGTTAACCCAAATAATACTCTTCAGCATTTACAAAATTCAGAGTTACAAGGCTGCACATCAGCTACGCTCCACAGAAGATTTATGGTATATCAGCCTTTCCAGATGCTCCTTAGCTGTGTTGTAAAAACCACCAGTGAGAAGATAACAACTTTTTTTGCTAGGTAGAATATAACTTTTTCAGTTTATCAGAAAAGGGTTTTTTTCCTCATTACATTTGAATGTATATGGTTTAATCATTGAAAATTAGGCTTTTTTTTTTTTCCTGTTCTACACCTAAAGAAGTGTTTTGCATCAGTTGAGGGCTGCTGCTGCTCCCCAGTTGACTGAGTGAGTACCCTTACTCACCAGCTGGACGGGAAGGTTCCCGGAGGAGGTGAGCAATTAAATCCCTGCAGGAGGGATGAATAACTAATCCACTTCAAAACATGAATATAGTGACACTCAGTGTCACCCAATGTGTGTCTTCATTATCAATAACTTGATGTCTACTACAAATAAGCAGAACTATGTTTAAGTTCGATTTGAACATATCCAGGGAGTCCAGGTTTTCTTACTGTTTCTTACTCCTGGTGTTGCTTCTTGATGACGGGGCTATGAACTGCTTTTCCAGTGTTCTCCTTTTTGTTCCTCCATCCCTCAGTCCATCTTTGTAAGGTCTTAGGTGCTACGAAGAGCTAATTTCTTCGGTCAAGCTCTTTACCACATTCATCCCAGACAGCTGTTTTCATTCCCCCTATTGACTTCAATTCAGTTTTCATTTCTTATATTTCTTACTGTGATTTTCAACATTGCTTCCACTTTACGCTGATATTAAAATGCCACCTTATTTGGCCACATGCTTCTTGGTGCACTTCAATACTGTATGAATAACGGTGCCTCTGTAACCCCCAAGGTGCTGCAAAACTTTTAGGAATTTTCACGAGCATAGGCATCAAAAAAGAGCTTGTTCCTTTTTTTGTAACAACCTATCTTTTGAACTAGGAGATCACTGGTTCCTTTTGAGTCTTATCTTCAACTTCTCTTGTGAATTTGATAGGTTAACTGATAGTTTTTATTGCTTTCTTCTCTGTGTTCTCTAATTTGCCTCAAAGTTTCTTTAAGTCAGTGGCTAAAGTATTCATGTGGAGGCCTCACAATACTTATTTGTATTCTTGGAGGGTTTCCTGTTCCAGTGCAATGCAACAGCTGCTTCAAATTTATGATAAATTATGTTCATTTTCAGTCATCTCAAATTGAAGTTAACTTTTGATAATCGGCATAAGGTGTTAAACTCCATTAGAAATCCTGATCCTTTTCCAGCAAGTGCTACCTACACACATACTCTTCTTTGGTTTTGATTTCTCCTCCAAATACTTTGCCTTTGGTTTTATTGAATATGAGCTTGGTAATTTCATATCACTTCTCCAAGTTATTAAAATCATATTGAGTTTTCACTCTGTTGCCTAAAGAGAGACTTCCACAGATTTTTTTAACTACTCCCTGATCATCCACCTAAGTTATTAAAGAAAATGATGAACAAGACAAAGACAAAAATCCCAAGGAACAGCAATTACAAGAGTTGAATATTGACATCAAGTCATTGATATATGCCCTTTAGACAGACATTTTTACCCAGTAATTCTCACATTTACTAGCTTATTTAGATTTTATTCTTTATTTTTCTAATGACATACAGGGCTGTACCAAAATCGTTACTAATGCAATGACAGGCTAAAGTCAAATTATCCACTTTTTCTCATAAAGTAAGAAAGTAGATCTGTTAAAAAAAAAAATTAAAAAAATTAAAACCCCCACTAAATTCATTTGAGATAAGTTGCTCTTGACAAATCCATGTGGGCTGTTTCTTTCTGCATCACCATTTTCTAACAGAAAAATGAGTCAGTTGTAATGAATGCCATATGAGTTTTATGAAGAGGCAGACAGGATATTGAAGGTTTCTTTCAGGCTTTATAACATCTTTGCTAATTAAACTTTTCTGGTTTTCACCAGTAATGAACTACTGCAGGTCTTATGTGGTCTAACTGGAAAGAAAGTTACTTATAGTATGGTTGATACTATGAACCGTACATGGTCTGTGACATAGACCTTCCTTCAAGACTGGATATAGAGCCAGAATGGTCACTCTTACGTTCATAGTAAGAGAACAACTCCTTTCTGAAAAAAAATAACAAATTCAGCATCATTAAGAAGCTCGTGGATTTCTAGCCACATATACTGGATCCTAACAACATGGTTTTTACTAGAGTAATGGATCTTCATCCAACTTCCCACTAACTCCTCTGGTACTCGTTACTCTTGGCCTGTCGGATTTAAAAGAGAAATCATTCTGTTACTTTTAGAGTACAGTGTAGGATGTGTTCAGGGGCTTGGCCATGTTGCAAGATGTCCAGTTTTCAGATTTGTGAAACATTTCATCAAGGAGAGCCGTATAGTAGCCCAATTTATTAATATACTCAAGACATGTTAAGATGAAAGCATAAATGCGAGTCTTTTTTATACTATCCAAAACAGGTGACATTGTCAGAAGTGTTTAAAAAAGATGTAAGCAAAACACACAATAAAAAATGTGCTTAATTTTATTAGAAAAGATTCTTTCAGAAATCGCTCGTTCTCATTCACCTCATTTTCTCTTTTCCTTCTGATTAGCTGCTGGCACTAGCTTTTATATCTAACCTTTACTTTGGTCACTGAAGGGGTCCAGACCTGGTTAATATTTGTCCTGAAACTCCTTCTCTCCAGTACCTAAATGAAATATAGTTTAGAAACAATTAGAATAAAGTCTATCTTTCTGCAGATACAGAACAGAATTTTTGTTAACTGGCAATCATCTACCTAGTAAAGTATTCTCTGCTTCAGTGAAGTCTAACTCGAGCTTCTTTAGTGGTTTACTCGGCCTTTTTTCAGTGGGGAATGTGTATTTCACTGGATCTTGCATTAAATATCAGCCAGAGGTTACAAGCACCTTTACCGAGTCTTTGTACATAGTTCAGTAGATCTTGGACAGATAGAAAGTGTGAATGCAATCAGGCACTTTAGAGAGAACAGTAACAAACGGCTAACCCAAATATTTATTTATCTACCTTTTCTCCTCTTTTCCACTTCTTTTAATATTGTTCTTTCACTTATTTTCACTATTCAGGACACGAAAATCTTTTCTCCTTAGTATTTACTAATTTCTTTCTCACTGATGTTTTAAGGTACAAGAAGAAATCAGTTCGCACAGCCAATAAGGCTATGTAGCCAGCTGAACACATCTTTGGGAGCTTCATAAGGATTCCTTTTCCACTGTTGCCTATGTAGGAAATGGCAAACTGCTTCCTTAGGCATCCACTACTTTAGCAAACACATGCATCTCATGCTGCATAACCTCTGAACCGCTGGAACTGTAGCGTGCATCAAGCAAAATCTTTCATTTGTTTTTTATTAATTTGAAGCTGAAACAGAACTATATGGTTTGGTGAGGTTTTATTTGGTTTGGTTGCTTCCAGAAAGCTCCGTAAGTAATTGAAAGCTGGATGAGTAGAACTCTAAGAAGTCAGATGGGTTCAGACGTTCGCATTTCAGTTCGCTCTTTTGTAGAACGGCTGAATGCAAAACAAATGTCATTTATGCTTGCTCTTTCGCCTCACATTCAGTTCCCATCTCCTGCCAACCCAAGTGTATTTGTTCCTGCTGCTGCTGTTGCTTCCCTCCCCCTGATAGTTGGTGTGCCCCTAAATGACATTACAACACAGATGTCGACAACTGTCTACTGTTCTTCCCATTCGAAAACACTATGCAGCAGATGGTTCAAATGGCCCAGCATATATTTACTGGAAAGAGGTAAAGAAGAGCTGCCAGATTGCTGACTTTTTGGCTTTGTACCACATGATACGAATGACAGGTTGGTGAAACAGAGATTGCACAGAAAATACTTTAATTTTTTGATGATTATTTACCACCAGACTTGGTTCGTTTGCTTGCTTGTTCCTTTATCAAGACTCTATTGACAGCATCCCATGACACGGACTATTCCCCAACAGATCCAGCTTCCTGATCAGTTCTATGTTTCATAAGAAATAGAACGTACACTTTGATGAGGGAATTTGTTCTCGGAGAAGGTACCCTTTTTTCATGCAGCTTGGTTGAGTTTTAAGCAATGGTTGTAAAACTCCTATATTGTCCCCATCTTTCAAATCCCAAATGTGTTGAGATCTTTATCCTTTCTCCCGCAGCTCTCCTTCCTAAGGCTTCATGTGCTCCCCCAGAGACCAGCATCAGTTCTGTGAGGCTGATGGGCTGACACGGGCTTTCGTCACGCCCTGGGTCTGGTGCCTTCTGCACAGCCGTGGAAGTGAATTTTGCTTCTTCTATTACTACTCTAAATACCGACAAATTCCTCTCCACCTCAGAGATGCTGTTTAGGCAGATTATTTCTACAAGAAGGAAAATGGAATAAATGGATCTATCACAAAACCGCTTTTACATTCTCCAAGCAAATACCAACAGAGGCTGCTAACACCCAGGCCGGTGTAGGTATGGCCTCGCGTGGTTTGACTCCACTTCAGGATAAGTAGCATACCTGAAATCATCTGTATTTCCCTATCAAATTATCGAGCTATCTACGTCTACCTGTAAACGGGTCTAAATCTGTCAAAGAAAGGTGAGGTTTTGGGAATTATTGGATGTCACTGGAGCACGCAGAAAATGAAGTAAACACTTATGGTGCTACTAGTTTTTTGCTGATTTGGAGTATGTTCCATGCTTCATCATATCACAGGCTTCCTACCCAAGATTGTACCAGTGACTTTCTGCATAACGGAGATAATACCGACCTAGCAAAGGTATCTTAAAGATGAATATATTCCAGTTTTGTACAACATCCTCAGATTCTGCATTAACCGAAAGCTTCCGAGTACATTAGAAAGAGGATACAATGCAAATGTTGTTACACTCAGATGTTTAGTATGCTGGAGAATTTGAACTTTTTCGAGGCTTTTTAAAGGGCTCAGAGACAAATTATGTCTTCAAGATGTGTTTGAATAAGGAGACAGAAGTAAATTTACCCTACGTGCCAAATAGCTGAGTGGAATGAGAAACAAAAAAGAGATGTCTTTTGGGTGATACAGATGAATGCCCACTTACGACTGACATCACGAACGAACATGACAGGTATAGTAAGAGTTCTTGAAGAGCTAAGCAGGTGGGGGGGTTCTTGAATAGATGAATATTTTCATCAGTTTTTTCACTATGTTATTCATTAATACTCTTCTTTTGTTATACAAAAAGTTTAGAGGTTTTTGAAAAATACCCATCAATTGAAATACTGCTTTTTTCTTTAACTGATTAACGTCTCCATTAGTCTTTTGCTTTCAACGTTACAGACTATAAAGGTGGCCTTGGTGCTGTGACTCTCCCTTAACTTCTTTTCTTCAGCTTTGGGTAGAGGAAGTTCTTTATCAGTTATTTGTTATTATAGACAGAATTATTTCTGATTCAAGTATGATATTGTTTAATTCAATGGTCAAACTCACAGATGGTGATAGGATTATCCCTAGTGTTAAACTAAAGCAATCGTTTGATTTAGCTAGGGACAGCTAGAGCTTTTAATGACATCCGTTGTTACTGTACCTAAATACCTCCCATGTGGAATAGAATTCAAACAGGGAATTCTCTACTGATTTTAAGGAGTTCCCAGACCTTATGAGGTTATAGAAATATCTGTTTGTGCCTTGTTTTCATTTATATATACTTTTATATATATAGATTTAATTATAAATGAAGGCCCACTCAGTTAAGATTTTTTTTTCTTTGTCTGCAGATGGAAACACAGGCAGAAGAACTGGGGTTTTATTTCCGCTTGTATTTCTTGGCAGTTTTCCCTGAAATAAACCTTAGTAACCTAAGTCATTTTTCACTCTGTTCCATGATTGACAAACTTAGTAAGGGATCTGGGAATTTTATTATTTCTAGTGCTGACCAGAAAATGATTTTTCAGTTCCATAACAGAAAAGAGAAGGTGTGCAGCTTCAGAATATTTTATTATTGTTCTGATGTAGAATCAAAATGACATTTTTGGAGAAGGTATTTGTGAGAAGGCTGTGATAGATACTATCGCAGCCTACCCAATGCCCAGAGAATAACCCACTGGCTAGAACATTTTACTTGAGTGTGGGAGTAACTGATCTGCTTGTTTATGACAGATTAGGTTCCCACAGACTCCGTCCCACATACCAGGCAAGCTTCTTGCTCACCAAATTATAGCATCAGGCTTTTTTAAAATGTCAGATTCTCCTCTTGCATATCTTCCCTTCTACATAAACAGCTAAATGGAGGACTAATTCCACAGTGTGGTGATTATGGGTGATTTGTAAGAAGAGGAGCCATATTCCAGTATCTGTTTATCTGATTCAAAGTGGAGATTAGATTTTAGCTTTTCAGTGCCCTTTGAGTATTTTGCGACATTTTTTTCCCCTGAAAATGTTCTAGCCTGAAACAATGAGTTGAAACATTTCATTCCAAC
>JANZLQ010000077.1:372146-386070 GCA_026212715.1 Elanus axillaris | reverse complement strand
GGGGGGGGGATTTCCGTAAAGCTACCTCTCCTCTTGATATCCCACTGAGATACCTGTGTCATCTCATTGCCTGCCAAAATGGAATCCATTGCCATTATTCCTGCATTATTTGGAAATGTTTCAGCAACGGTAAGTTTATGCATGTGAATATACCACTGCCCTTCTCCGCAGAAGTTAAAGTAGATCAGAGCTAATAAAGGAAACTGGAAGCTTTATGAAAATGAGCAAGTGATTATTCTAAACATCATTAACTGGTATGCATACCACAACAAATTTTATGTCCTGGAATGTGTATTAATAAATGGGAATGTGATTTAAATATAGTGTTTATAGTCACTATCACTGCGTGTGTAAACAAAGGGGCATTCCATTGCAAAATACGCATAAATAGGAACGAACCGAGGGAAGTCCATTAAATCAGACACTGAACAAAAAGTCTTCAAAAGCAAAACATCTATCTTTGAAAATAAAACACCGCAAGTCAATAAAAATGTATTTCTAGAAAATATTGTATTAACACTAATCAGAAAACTGAACAGAGAGACAAGGAAATCTCTTACGAATGCTTAAATAAACACTGTCGAATAAGTTAATGCCTGGTATGTGATGGTTAAGGCAAATAAAACCAATATTAATGAAGACTGAAGCTATATGTAATTCTTTCTGACTTACCCAGTGTAGAACATGTTGCTTGAAACGGCCTTGAGACAGCTAGCTGAGGGGTGCTTCAAATATAGCTATACAATAAAAATAATGTGATAAATTACCACCAGTTTAAGTTCAAAGAAGCACAAGGGAAGGCAGTTTCTGAACTCAGTTAAATGGCAAAGGAAAAGAAGATGAAAAATCACCATTCAAAGGGAACTAACTGGTATGTTGTACAGACGCTTTTGTCTCCTGACAAGCACAAAGGCCCATTTTCCACCTATTTTCACGGTGCCTTTATGTAAGTCTGAAAACCAAGCAGGTCAGGGCTGCTTTCTTTCTCAGGTGATAGGTTCTGTCTACAGAACTCAAAGTGGACCAAAGGGCTAAAGGTGCAAAGCGATGAGCCCCCCCCTTACGTGAGATGTCTCCGCTAACGTGGAAGGCTGTTTTCAGGAAAGACGTGTTTTTCTAAAAGCAAAACCACCTTTTTTATGAAAGAAACGTCCATGGGAAAATTGCAGAGATGCAAAAGTCATCATCATCGTTACCATCCCTTCTATGCCCAGCTAGGAAAAATACACTGACATCTTCTTGGCTGCCTTCCTGGAATGGTCTTGTCACTTCCACTCGCTGCTTGCAGGGAAAAAGCAAAGTGAACATAAGCCTCCAAGGCAGGGAGCCGCACGCTCACAACCCACGCTGAGCGAAGGGAGCTGGAGGGAAGCCCTGTGCTGGCAGCCGGGCCGCTGGCTTGGCAAAGCGGCAGCGAGCGCGCGGCCGTCCTGCGCCGCCGGCCTTGGGGTCCTGCTCAGTCCCGGTTTGTTTCTACTTGTCCCCTTCTCTGATTTTAATCTTTGATCTGCATTAGGGTTATAATCCTTTATCTCTTTTTTTCTTTTTTTTTTTTTTCTCTCTTCCTAATAGATGAGAGTCCGTAAAATGTCCAAAGTTGTTCTATTTGTCTAGTTTTATTTTCCTTTGGGAAACTTCTCATTGGTGTGGGTCGGGCATGTATACATAATGCGCACATATGAAAACAGACGTATGCATATAAAATCTATTTTCATATATCTATATGTATTTATTTATAGAAAATAAACTTTTACACTGATAAAGGGTATTATATCCATACACCATATCATGCAGGAGCTACGTAGAACTTCTGGTGTAATGCTTGGTCCATTACAGTTAGTATAACTTTTCTTATTGGTTTAATTGAAAGCAAGATTCAAGAATATTATATTAGATCTGAAGAAAAAATACTTTAATGAGTAAATCTAAAATTTAGGGAGAAGGAATTAGTTTAACAAAAACAGTATACCTCACACCTTACTTGACAAAATTAAAAAGAAAAGAATAAGATGAACTTTCTTTGTAAAAAAATTGGCCAACTCAAATATTCTGGGTGTTGTTTCACAACTTAAGGATTACTTTCAATATTAGTATTAATAAACATAACACTAAGAAATAAAAAAAGCAAAAGACACATTGCACAATCCAAAAAGAAATGTTTACGCATTACTAACATGAAACATTTATATAGAATAAGAGAAACTGGGAGATTTTCAGATAAAAGTTTCTACTGAGTGCAGCATAATTGCCTCCAAACTCCCAGTGATAAAATTCAGATCGACTGGAGAGGAAAGTTAGATTCAAACTGTGTCCTTCTGAAGGCATGTTCATATATAGTTGTTTACTGTGCTAAGTATCTACGCTCTATAGAAAAATAAGATAGCTGTCATCGTTATTTTTAGTTCCAATTTTTGTATTGTTGATTTGGGCTTTTTATGTGGGCAGTTCATTTTGATTAGGAGTAATTTTATTCACATACATTATATGAGTAATTTCAGCTTATTTTTAGCTTGATAAGCTAGAAGTGTTTCCGTATTTACATGAAGTGTTAACATCTGATGATACTGTCCCTTTGTTATCTTCAGCTCGGCACTGGTAAGAATCATTTATCACCATCAAAGTAATAAAAATGTATTTATCATTACAAAATTCTGTCATTTTGGAAGTGATGGGACTGCTATTTCTCCAGTTAAGCAAAAGCTGATTTTTGTGCAACTAGTCTTCAATATTTAATCTATTCAGAGAAGGAACAAGATTAGAGAAGTCATAAAGTATTACCAACAAAGTCCTCACAGTACAGGGAATAGCTCTTACATACAGCAAAGCGATAGAAAAATTGGTGGTTTTTGTGCCCACCTTCGTTATATTGTTTGTTGCTTAGTGATTTAACAGACAAAGGTGGAAAAAGGGAAGCGAAGTGTACACTCTATGTTGAACACAGGCTCAGCTTTTTGCTTGTTTCCAAATTGCCTCTCCTCTGGAATACGTAGACAGAAATCTATGCTTCTTGAGATTCCGGCATCCTTTAGCAGAATCCTAATGGTGCGTATACCAAACCATGGACATGCTGGGCACACTATGACAAGCTTGATTACCATTTTATTGCATCCCACCTACATTTGCGGTGAGGCCCAAGAAGGTCTAGTGTCATTGCTAGGAGAACACAGACGATTTGTCATCTGCAGGCATCCTGAAAGAGCAATCCCAGGATTTGAGCTTTACCGCATTTCTCCGGCAATCTGCTTAGACCATGCTAAAGTGCCAAGTAATTGCAAACAAATAACTTGATTTATTGTCAGTAAACAACTCAAGTCCTGCATTTCGGCACTGCTAACACAACTGGTGGCATGGCTGTAGGCACTGAAAACTTCACTGGAGTACCGTGGGCTTCGGGATACTTTCCAATCTGCCCTGGATTCTCAGAAGTCCTTGGGCGTGATGGTACCTTTGCTGAGCTGAATGTGGAACACGCTGTAAAATCTTACTGTTTATATACATCATATTTTTACTGATACCAGCATAACGCACTGAAAAGCTGAAGCAAAATTTTACAATAAAGTTGTCTTGCTTCACTTGTGAAATAACAGATACATAGGCTGCGATATCCAGAAAGAAGCAGGTGACTCTGAGCTATTGAGCTTTCTTCAGACAGAACAATGTGGTGTTGAAGTACTTAGTCTTTTTTTATTATTATTTTGGAAAGTGTCAAAATTTGACAGGTGGATCCATTGTGCAAGTCCACAGTGAAACATTTCTTTAGTGTTTTTTGTTCAAAAAAAATCTTTTTGCTCTCAGGTAAGTTGAAGTACTTCAAATTCTTGGAGGCAATTTTGATCGGAGCAGTACTGTATAAGGGAGAATAAGTCAGCCAGCTGAACAGCAGAAGTAAAGGCTAGCAAGCAAGGTAAAAAAAAAAAAAAAAAAGCTTTTCGCCTTTCAGTTTTAGAAAATATCCACCAAACCCATAGTTTTCTTAAAAAGTAGTATTTTATATGCATTTTATATGTGTGTATTCATGATCGGTGAGGATTTTTCTTTTTAACTGGAAAAAAAAATGAGAAAAATATTAATGGAATTAATTCTGTGGCAAAGTATTTGCATCTTCAACATTCAAAGAGTGTTAGAAATGCAAATTAATGAGCTGTTTTATTATTAAACGTGAGTAGTAGTACAAGGAAATAGATGAATGCTGAGCTGTATACATCATAGGGTAAGAATGCTACATCTTCATTAACAGTCTGGCTAAGGCCTAAAAGGAATGCAGGAACAAATTTCAAAGTGGCATACCCAAAATCAAAATCTAGTGTTTTTACTTAGACTTTAAAAAAACAGGCAGGAACACTTGTACTTTTGTACAATTTTAGAGGGTTTCTTTCTTCTTTGAAAAAGTCTCCTAAGAGGCAAATATTTCTTCCCTTATCTAAAATAATCCCCTCCAGCTGACTAATACTGTGACATCAGAAAGCAGAAAGCAGCGCTTCTAAACACAAGAAGTAAAAAGCATAAAGCTACTGAGCCTTAGCTCATAGAAAAAAGAAAACACAACCCAACAAATAAATTGAAAATGAAATTACAGTCCAGTTCAGACAAACTGCAGTTTAGAACTTCTGGAAAACTCTATACGGGCTCTCTGCAAAGCATTTGTGCGTGTTGAGTCACTAGATTATATTTGTCCAAACACTAAATAAACCGAGATCATTTAGGAGGCGAAGTTCTAAAGATTAGTAAAAAGCTGTTATATGTCACTTAGTAGTGCAGCATAAAGTTACTGCCTGTATAGCATGTTAGATGTATCTCCAGAATCACGGAAGGGCTGAGGTTGGAAGGGACCTCTGGAGGTCACCTGGGCCAACCCCCCCGGCTCCAGCAGGGCCACCCAGAGCCGGTTGCCCAGGACCGTGTCCAGACGGGTCCCATGTTCAACTTGGTGTGCGCCAGCATCCCCAGGTCCTCTTTGCCTTTCCAGCGGTGCAGCCTCCGGCACGTACTGGGACCGGGCGTTGTTCCCTACAGGCTGGAGTTTGCAATTCCCTTTTCGGAACTTTGTGATGTTCCCATCAGCCCATTTCTCCACCCGTATGCCTTTTTCTGGTGTATATATCTTGCTATACATTTGTAAAAAAAAAATTAAAAAAAAATGGGTCCAGCCTTTACATTTCAACTTATTGAAAAAGTTAATGTACATGGATCCTTCTTCATGTGGTACGTAAAAAAAGATGCAACTGAAGTATGTTTAAAATACATTTTTGAATCCTCAAAGTACAAAATTCAAAACTAGCACTTGTTATTGTCTCAAGATATTCACAGTGAATATCTTTACAGTGGTATATTTAAGTATACAGATTTTAAAAAGACTACATAGCTACAGTTTAGGAGTCTTAAAACGGATCGTGCACAAAAGTGTCTCTATTCTAACTTTTGTGATCCTTACCGCTGCAGCGGAACTTTCTAATATATTTGCTATTTGTTAGGTCTGGGAAAGCTATCCCAGTGATAAGTAAACAAACACACATGACAAAAAAATTGAAAAATTTTATCATTGAATGCAGTCTGCTCCTTTGTTGGAGAAATTGAGCTTAATTTATTTATGATAATACTTCACAGTATATTAATAAATGTATGATAGTATATTTTGTACAAGTGATGAAGGCATAATCATATGCAGCCTCTTCACTGCACCATGCAATTAAATTATTACTGAGGAAGATACTGTGTCGGCCAGGTTTTGTGTAACAACTGTGCTTAAAGGTTTGTAAAAGAGAAAATAGAGAAGCTTTTTAAAATTTATTTTTCGAAGACTTAACAGATCAACATTCTTTACTGCTTTACAGGTAAATAGAAATTCTAACACATTACACCATGTACAAATCTGCACCGGGTATCTTAAAAACATTTCTTAAACCCTTTGTTTCAATGTAAGTTACATAGCATATGTTTGAGCAGTTTCAGTCAAGAAAAGTTTTTCTTTAATAATGTCGGTGGCAGAGTATTCTAAACTTTTCTAACTTTAGCAAAATATTTGGGCTTATCTTAAAAACATGGTGGCTGACAGCAGTTTAGTTCAGGCACTGAAGCACAGTTACCTGTCAGACACACACTTACTGTACCGCAAGTTAGTGATTTTTTAATATGCTCATTCTTCTGCAAGCCACAAATAATTTATTCCGTTTTAAAAGATACATTTATGTTCACAAACAGAGATTTTAAAGGCAGTTGCCTTGGAAGCAGTGACATAGTTGGTCATTTTTTAGATCTTCCTTCTGAAAACAGGTGCCTATTGCCCTTAAATGTCTGTATAGGTTTTCAGTAACTATCTACCCAGTTGCTTATTATGAGAATAGTCAGAATAAAAAATGTTAGAGGCAGAATTTCAGAGGCGTACACAACATACATTTACCCAATAAATTTAAAACCGAGTCGAAAACCCTTTGAACTCACGTTGATCTTTATGCATTAGCAGTTGAACCCGTTCTTAAATCAGAACTTACATGACTGAGAAATGAACAGTGAAATACAAAGTCATTCAACCCAGCTGTACCTGTAGCTTTTTGGTCTGCAAGGCTCATGCAATAATACACACATCAGAAGATGACTAAGAGAAATGCCCCAAAAATCTAGTACTAACTTCTTGTCCCCAGCTTTCTATGGACACGATAATTTTAAGATATGTGTGATGTGAGAGGGAAGCAGACTTAAGGAAATGTTTTCCAGTAGAGTCAATGTCAGTGAAACTAACTCTTGATTTCTTAAGACGTTCGATCCTTTTTCTATTCCATGAAGTCGAGGGGTTTCCCTTCTCTCAGATACTAAGATGCATACCCACATTGAAGTTTTGCAGTTTCTTCATATTTTAAATTGATTTTTTGTTTTCTTCTGGATTTCGCTTTAGCAGAAGAAACGAAATACTGATCCATATGCTGTGTACAAAATGATGGTTGCACTTATTTGGTCTTCCAGTTACATTCTTTAGATGCCTAATAATTTTAGCACATCTGTAAAGATAAATGACATATTTAGAAATCAAGCTGCAGATGTGTTTATGTGAATGCCACATCATTCATTTTCTTTTGAAGACTATCAGCCACTGACATAAAGTGAAGCTGAAAAATTCTGCAGTGCACTATATATGTATCTATGAGAACTTACAGAAAATGTCTTACCTAGTGGTAAGCAAATGAATCAATAATGAAAAAGTCAGCATTCTTTTTTCTGCACAGAGTATATATTTCAATATTATTCTAAAATCATCTAAGCAAGTTTTAATTGTCAGCAAATTAGATAAAAGATAACTAATTCTCTGGACGGGTAAGGAGAATAAATGGATTCCCTTAACGAATGGAAAACGCTATCTTTTTTTTTTTTATCCTTACTTAAACATCTTTTTTAAATTCTTCATAAATTAATAGTTTTTAACACAGAAGTTGTATTCTTCTCAATTTCAGCTGCACAGGATATTTGAGCGGCCGCAGTTCTATTCAGATGCAAAAATTAAGATGGGCAAATTAAAATTAAGGGAAGCAAACAGCTTATACTTGCAGTCAATATGATACTGGCTTATTTAAGTTATCAGAAAGGAGCTAAGCTGTGGTAACCAGTGTCTTCTTGGTCCATAATGAATGCAAAATACTATATACTTAGTTCAACTGGTTTTCCTTAAAAAAAAAAATCAGAAATACAACTCTCTCACTTCACAGAAGGATGAACTTCAGAAAAAAAACCCCAACCTAAAAGCCTAGAGAAGTCCTTGGAGTTAAGAGTATCAAACATAATCCCATCTGAAAAATGCTGACAGTATTTTTAGGAAATAAAAACCTAAAATGGAAAGAAAAACTCCAAAATCAATGGGAAAGTTTTCTTTGCTTGTGATGAATACTGAATCCTGGTAAAAATTCAGGAAATTGGTCTATTCTGCTATGGAATTTTACATGAAAATCACTGCAGCCTTTTGTACGTCATTCCCAAGCAGAGGAAGTACCACGGACTAACTGACAGCCCTAGGTAGAGTGTTTATTTCCATAAGATCTTTTCCCTTCAGTGTATCTGTAAATCCTAAGAACCTTTCAGCTTGTTTAGGTTGACCTATCATCGGCCACACAAGACTTACATAAAACAACATTGTCGGAAAGACTTTGTAATAGAATATAGAGAGACATATATACGCAGGGCTGTGATCTTCAGTTCAGATTGGCTAAATAAGTGATGGTTTTTCCAGCAGAACAATTTTGCTTCTTGAATGGTGACATGCTTATTTTTATATCATTTTATATAACAGCTGTTAAAGATTCCTAACTGCCAGAACGCATACTCTCACACACTTGGGTGTCGAGTCAAGCTGGCCACCATTAAAGTTAGGGAACACCAACAGATAAACAGGAAGCATATGTATTTTCTTGTTACACCTTTATAAATTGCAGCTTTTTACAGCCCTATATTTCACAGCATAATATAAAAAACCTGCAGTGACTGTACATATCATTACAGGATTTTCACACTTTGAATTCAAGCCCTTTAAAATATCTAAATATATTTCTGCATGTCTTTATAATACCCCAAAATAGCATTTTATAAGTAGCTTTTTTGAGAGAAATTGGAAGTATAGTGCACAGAATAACAAGGAAGTGCAGTAAGAAATATAGCATATATTATAAAATACTTAAATTCTGTAAAGCTTTGTAGTTTTGCTTTTGTACTCTGGAAATATGTCAAAGTGAAAAATTACATTGCTATCTTATGTTTCCATTGCCTGGGCTATGCTCTTTTTGTCTATGACAGCAGGATAAAATAGATAAAAAGCAGATTTTTATGGGTTTTGCTTTTGTTTTTTATTTTGCTATGTAAGAGATATATTTTTATCTTCCCATTCTGTTTTTCATGAATACAGCTGAGATATGTGTCTAAAGTAATCAAACCTTCTGAAGTACAGATATTAAAAGTGGCTTGAATTTTTCAGACTGCTGAACTGATGTCAGGCTTGTGTAAATGTCTCATTCTGCAGGCCTGCGAGTGAGCAGTTAACTTTCAGCAATACATCTGAGACCAAGCTTAATGAGTAAAGACATCAGTAGTCTACACACAGAGTTTCACAAGTGGAATGTTCTGTTGATTGATTTGTCTTATTTCCTTCTTTTTATGCACTCTCTATTTTCAATCAGTCACTGCTGAGTGTGAACAATTTTATCATGAAGATAGGACAGTACAACATGCAACACTCTAAGTCTAGATTGTTGCTCAACAAGTTGAAAACAGGAGGTACAGAACTAACAGTATGAACTATAATGATCACAGTATTTTAATACACAAAAGATTTCTGAAGACAAGGAAAAACATTCTATCTATTCATGGTGCATAAGCGCCATTACTATGTCATTTGAGGAAGAGGACCTGGATATTTGTAAAGTTAGATGCATTTTTATCCTGCTTTAAGCGCATTAGAACAATCAAAACCTACTCAAGAAATAATGCTACACACTTTTCAGCACTTCTGATTTTATTCAGAAGGCTTCCTTTTATGCTATTCTTAGCAAATATAGGATTAATATAACAGTTATTACTACTTGGGTGGGTTGGTTTGTTTGTTTTGGGTTTGATGGGATTTTTTTCATCCTGAATGATCCTATAAACTCTACGGGACTTAGTGAATTCATACTGTGCTCTGAATGATGTGAATAGAGGCCAGAGTCGACCGTTAGGATATTAATATTTACTAGGATGTAATAAGATGGCTGCGACTACTACTGCTACTGCTACTACTACTATTACCACTACTACTACTACTATTACCACTACTACTACTACTATTATTACCACCAGTTCTACTACAGGCTACTAGCAGAGCACAGTAATTAGGATTTCTGCTCTTAGCAGGGGAAGCCCTGCTGGCAGCCCGAGAGAAGGAATCGGGCTGTGGTTAAAATAGCATGAAAAGAAGCCCCCAGGGGCTCCAGGCGGAGGAAAGGAGGAAGAAATCCTGACCATGGGCAGGACCCTCCTCCCTTGGGGAAGAGGCTGGTGGTGCTGGGGGGTCTCCCTGCCCTCCCTGCCCACCCTCCCGGGCCGCAGCTCGTGGGGGGCAGCTCAGGCCTCGGGGGCCATGGCAGGCCGAGGCCTGCGCCGGGGCAAGGGGTGCTGGCCTGCAAGGGTGTGCGGGTGTGTTTGTATAAAAATGTGAGCTGTAGAATTCCTGAGGTTGTTCTGTTTTAACTGGGTAATTTGGACTAGCCGGCTGTTAAAAGATTAGTTGGACTAGTCGTAATTCCTTAGCACGTTCACTTTTGCACATTACAAGCTTTTGAGCGTAACAGTGGTGTTCCCGGAGCGGAAGGTAAAGTGGGGGAAGCAAAACTCACTCAGACACCAGCAAATTGTTAAAGCAAGACGAAACCTGCTCTGGCCATGGCACATCCCGAGAACCTGCACTGCCAGCGCAGAGCCTACTGTCTTCTACTAGCAATAAAAAAAATCAGGATTGCTGAACTAAAGGAAAAAAAGAAGATAGTCCCTGCCCCAAAGAGTCGATTGTCTAAGAAAAGAAGAAGTGACAGATGGATACAAACAGACAGATGGGAGACTAGCAGGTAAACAGTCAAACAAACTCTCCTATTTAGGGGGGTAGTAAGTGGTCGCAGTGCACCCACTGCCTGACTGTTGTCTACTCGGTTTTTGGTTTGGTTTGTCTTGTTCTTTGTGTGGAGGTGGTGGATAAGGGTCACAACAAACTTGTATTTCGAAATGAGATTTGACAAAGGACTTAGAACAAGTCCTTGTTCAGCACCAGGTGCTGCAGAAGACAAAGCACCATCATACCTTCTTGAAAATTTAACAGGTAGATAAAAAGGCTGGCATCACTAAAGGATTGGAGGCAAGAGGTGACATCTTAAATGTCAATGTATTTAGAGAGTGTGGGTTTGCGAGGGGAAGATAAGTGCCGAAGGACCTTGAGAGAGAAGCAATTTGTTGGATGTGACAGAAAGCGGTGAGTCAGGAAGGGAAAGAGGAAGGTGACACCAAAACAGGTGCTAACTTTACACCAGAAGTCTGATTGAACAACAACAGGTTCAGCTTGCATTTATTAAGAGATGAAAAAAAGGATATAGCAAAGTCTGATGCTAAATGATGCCCATGTAGACTAGAGTTTTATCAAAATGCAGGTACTGTAGAGCCTGCTTTTCTTCTTCCTGTTTTCATGGAGAAACAGATATCAGTCTGTTACATAAACCCAGATAACCTGGATAGGAAAATCTGCAGAGAGGTTCCAACTGAATAGTTAGGAGTCTTGGTGACCGTACTTACACTTCCCTATAGCGAGGAGAAAAGGAGAGAAGCATGCCCGAGAGAAGGACCAGCATCTCCTGTTCAGTTACGGCAGAACTGATGTGATGGCAAAATTTCCTGCTCAGAGATGTCAGAAAAGCAGGCCAGTTTTCCGTTTGGAAGATCTGTTTTCGGAAAACACTTCTGAAACAGAGACATAACACAGATATATGTGTCTTTGATGCTGATGTTGGTTGTAATGAGCTATGAAGAAGTGAAACAATGAAATGGATGGTAGTTTGGGAGAGGGTTTTTTTGGTTTTTTTGAAAGAGATAATGGAAGAAGCAATGAGAGAAGAGAACCAGGAGGAAAGAGTGCTTAAATGAGGGTTTTGCTAGATTTTTAGTGCCTTATATGTCTATTAGAATACAAGCTTGAAAAATCAGATGCCCGAGTTCAGTTCCTGAGAGAATCTGAACTATTTCCAGCCCCAAACTGTGGAAGAGAGCTCTCACCCTGTGCATGTTGATGCCCTCATCTGTACAGTGCTCAAGGAAAGAGTACACTTTCGCTTATTGTTAAAGCTAGGTCACAGTATCAGGAACTGCAAATTCCTTTTTCTTAGTTCTTCATTTATTGTGTTGAACTAATGTACCCTGAAGACCAAACTTCATAGTTCCAGTCGAAAGATTAAAAATGCATATTAAATTCCAAATGCACATACACATGAAATACTTTTCCTTTGGTATGCTATCATTTGATACTATAAACCATACATAATGGTATCACATTTTTCCACATGGGATGACAGAAAACTTTTTTTCTCACCTTTAACTTCAAAGAAAGAGGGAAAGATGTCCATCTTGTATTAACAAGCAAAAGAAAGAGAAATAAATGTCAGGTTTCTTCTCCATTTTAGCTACTTGAATATACATAATATAGACTATACAGAATAACAAATAAATATAATATTAAAATAATATTTGGACTTGTTTGCTATGTTATTCCACTCCTAGCCATTGCCTGAAAATTACTCTTAGTAATGCCAGGAATAGTTAGCATTTTTGTCTGTACTTTCCCTTTGCCTGGTACATTATGATTATGTCTCACCAGTACCTTGTACTTTCAGTTCTGTGTGCAATATGAAGCTAATTCTCAGTAGGGAGTATGTATCTATGAGAATACTAAGATATAAGGCTGGCTAGATTATTCATTGCAAACTACTTTCCTGACCAGTGATTCTGATCCTATTAATACAGTTGTTACAAGCAAATTTTGCAAAACTGTTTTTTTGAAAGTGGTGCCAGCTGGTAGATGGTTCAAGAATTATTCCTTTCTCTGCTTTTCTTAATAGATTTAAAACAAAGCACATTAAGCAAATGAACTGAAATCAGATTTTTTTTTTCACTGATACCACTGTAATTGGTTTGTTGATAGCCTACATCCTCATGAGGCCAGCTTACCAAACGCTTTCACCTACTAAATTGTCTTATTGGACAGAATGTTCTTTTTTACCATTACTTCACTGTTTAGCAGGAGGTAATGCCATCATGTAAATATTTAAAGGTGAGGTTTAGGGAATTGTTCCATAATGCAGTGTTATGATTCAATTACGCTATCGGCAGATATGGCTACATTGCTAGATACAATACTTTTATACAAATGTTTTATTTATTTCTCATTAAATGAATTGATTTATGGTTGTTGGGCTTTTAGTTGTGTGTTTTTAAATCACCAGGTGATTATTGTAACTGCCTGGGAAAACAAATCACTGCACTCATTTTTTCTTCATATCTACATCTATTTGTACAGTCCTGTGTTTGAAAGAAAAATAATTTATTTCTGATCCCTGTAGTGATCAGTAAATTCCCTTAAGCATCAGATGTCATTATCTGCTTCTGAAAAGGTTTATCAGTATGGAAAATGTAGCTTTAAACTGAATAAATGCTTATGTTTCAAAAGTAACTCTTGAATTTGTGTATATAACTTTACAGATCCTTCAGTACGATTTGCAAAGATCAAATAAATTCTAGCTGAATATTAAAACTGGGCATTGCTCCAGGAAGCTTACTGATTCCTAGATTCCTTCCCACATAGAGAACCATGTGTCAACAGCTCAATTTGATTACAGAGTCCTTCCTCCTTCTTGCAGTTTTGAACTCCAGTATCCACACAGCATAGCTTTCCATTTTCAAGTTGATACAAAGAAGGAAAAACTTAACTGGAGTTTATAAGGGCTTCTACCTTCAGAAAACAAAGATTCTGAAAGAGCGTCATGGGTTGACCTTGGATGGCTGCCAGGTGCCCATCAAGCCACTCTAGCACTGCTCCTTCAACAGGACAGGGGGGCAAGATACAATGAAAAGACAATGGGGCAAGATAAGGACAGGGAGATCACTTACCAATTACAGTCACAGACGAAAGAGACTCGACTTAGGGAAATTAATTTAATTTATTGACAAAATAAATGTCCCAAGCCTGTCAGTGTTTAAAAGGCATTTGGACCATACCCTTAATAACGTGCTTAACTTTTGGTCCGACCTGAACTGGTTGGGCAGTTGGATTAGATGATCATTGTGGGTCCCTTCCAACTGAACTATTCCTATTCTATTCTATTCTATTCTATTCTATTCTATTCTATTCTATTCTATTCTATTCTATTCTATTCTATTC
>JANZLQ010000077.1:339544-359015 GCA_026212715.1 Elanus axillaris | reverse complement strand
GGGGCCCCCCGGGCTTGGGGTTTTTTTTTTTTTTCTCCTTCCCCTACCCCCTGCCAGGTTGAGTTTGGTGTCCCACCCGCAGTTTGGGGTGTGTGGGGGGTGGTGGGGGAACGGGGATGGGGAATGTACTGCCACAGCACCAGCTGAAGAAAATCTCTGCTGCATTAATCTTACTTTAGTTTGTTATTCCTGAGAACATGTTGTATGACATTCAGTTCATGCTGGCTGTAACCATTTGTACTGGCACGTTATGACTACACTGATATCCTCCCAGAGAAGCTTCCCATCTAGGTCAGACTGTGATGCCCTTGCTCACTGAGGAGTGTATCAAAGCCTAGTTCCTCATCAAACCTGCTAGAGCTTGTGGGCCCTATATGACCTTCACATTTTACTAGCGTGTTTAGCTTTTCTGCAAGCAGTACTCAGACACTCATTTTTTGCTGACAGAGGGCTCTTCCCATACTTTCTGTAACCTAAGGAGAAAGTGTAATGAGACACATGCCAGGAAACTACAGATTTTAAAGGCAACCTCATGTGCTCCTGGGCACCTCATGATCTTGCTAATCAATGGATCCTGCTCCAAATCAGGAAACTAGCAACTATTCATCTATTTTACAGTCAGATTACAGAGAGCTAGAGAGTTATTTCTCAAGCATTGTAGGCTTCATTCTCCCCTGCTTTGCCATACTGCCTCTCAGAGTAAGGAGCCAAGATCATGATGCAGGATAGATCTTTATCCTTGAGCTGGCTAGATAATGCATAGTGGTTTATAAGTCTCCATTTTAATGTGCATGATCTTTTCTCTCAAGTGATAAGATCTATGGATTGAAACTAATTCTTCTGAATTTAGTTTCCTGCAGTCAACCCAAGCCCAAAAGCTTCTCTGACCATTAAATTATAATCTACTCCCCAAGCAAGGAAAGAACCCAGGAAATCCTGAAGCTCCACATTTGCACTCCCAAATGGTCTTACACTCGGAGGGCTGCTCTCCAGCAAATAATGGCATGACTTACTCCACCACTTCCTCTGCTGGCAGAATACAGGAGGACTGTGCAATGCCTTCCTAGCTTGTCATTCTGAAGCCATGTCAAAGGAAAAAATGTGTAAATGTCAGCATCCTAGCATATACTCCTGTGATGTAAATATTGCATTAGAGACATAAATTTGCACATACAGTCTACTGCTGTTGATATCTGGGTTGATGAGAGCTGACTTTTTAGGAACTGAATGGGGTAGAGCAACTGAAATAATGTGTGCCTGCGTAGTGGTGGCTCCCAAATCTCAGCCATCGCTTCCACAGAGGAACCTTCCCAATAACCCCTGCTAACTCTCATGTGAAGGTTACTAGTGCCCTGTTAGAAGACTAAAAGCCTGGGATCATTGGTGATTATAATATTTTGGCTGTGGTTTACCAGCATAAATCTCATCTGGATCTGTAGAGTTAAACCTGCTCACATGTAATGCATGTTTTATGACTGCTCTAAGGCACAGGACTTTGGGGCTCGGGACAAGGAGCAAGATGGAAGAGGCAAGGACTCTCAGTTGCAGTCACTAGACACAAATCCCTTGCCATCATTTTTAGTTACTAGAAAATGCAGTATAGGTCTGTCTGTCACAGGGAAGGGACTACAGAAATGCAAGTGACTATGAAAACCTCCACTGGTGACTGCTCAGCAGTTAAGCTGGGGGTTTTGTTCAGCAGGGCTGCTTTCCACCCCCATAGCAGTAGTGCAGGCTTTCGAAAAGGAAGATGGTTAAATGCAAATTAGATGCAAATACCTAATAAGCTTGTTAAATAATTGGCATAGAATATCACACATGGTGCAGCATCAAACTTGGCAGCTACGATTGTCCCTACTGCACTGCTAGCACTTCACTGGTGCTAAACTGGTTTATACCAGCTGAGGATCTGGCCCACATAGCATATGGAATTTCCTGGATAAGCTACTACTCCCTGTCATACTTAATCACTGATAAATACAGGCCAGATTTATCTTGTATGTATATGCTGAATTTATTGGATGATCTTTCTCGTTCTGCCATCAGTTCGAGCAGTCCATTAAAACAGTCATTGCAAATGCACTGTGTGCTGGAGTCAGAGCTGATCACATGCTGGCATTTAGTTTTCTTGATAAAGAATAGAGGAAATAACATAAACAAGTATGCTTGATTACTTTCCCACCCCCGTTCATCCATTTCTGAATCATGTTGGATTAACAACACATTTGAGACAAAGATACTGAATTTTATTAGCATTGCTTGCTCACTGGTGCCATTATTAAATGCTACATTATTAGCTACTCGGGTATAGCATACATTCTTCCTGAACCATTCCTCAGAAAATAAGCAAAAGCCAAATTGTTTTGTGGCATACTGAAACCAGTGCTGACTTTATGCAGCAGATGTTCATCTAGCCACGCATGTAGATGATTTCATAGATGGGGAGAGTGTGCTCACCAATCACACACATTTCTTTTTTTCCTCCAGCACTGAATCATCATCTCTCCTTAACTATATGTTTTTTTTAATGGATAAAGTAGAACACTGTGCAAACAGTCGTGACCTTTCCTGTCTTTAACCAACATTTTTTTAATGCCCCAATTCCAGGTTGACCTCCTTTTTCAGAGCTATCTTTGGAACTCAGATAATACTATGAAAATACATTTTTCAGCTTCATGATTAGCACTTTAATGGTGATTTTCTTTCACTGCTTATTTTCCCCCTGCTGTTCATATTATGGCAATTTCATTTTTATGAACACAGAAAATGGTAAAGGAAAATCCAATTTATTTCTTTAAATTTACCTCTATTTTGAAGACATTTCTGAGGGTTGCACTTTATGCCTTTAAAACTAGAGAACTTGCAAGACTACTTGAAGGTTTTGTTTGGTCTAAGCAGGAGAGTAGGAGTTACTTGCTTTGCTGTCACTGTGTTAAAGGCTTCAACAGCTCTGCTCATCTAATCTAGCTGCAGTACTAATCCTAATAACACAAGGTTCACAGGAAATCACGATCAGCAATATGGCTATATTTAAGAAACACAGACTTCTAGACGTATTAAGCAGCTCATGATGTGAAAGTTAACATTGCCAACATGTTCCTTGGGGAGATGGGAGAACATGCTGTGTCTGGTATGCTGCAATATTGTGCTATCACGAAACAAAACTTTCTACAATCCTTTTTTAAATTTCAAGCCTCACCTCTGTCATCTCATGGTGCTTTCCCCCACTACAGTTGTCACAGCAGTGTATAAAAATGGCAGTCTATCATTGCAGAGGGTTCCTGAATCATGCATGCCATTACATCAGTGTCCTCCCACTGAAACTGGTTCTAGAATATTGCTCACCAGCATGGTGGTTAGGTTTGCAGAAAATACACTCAATTAAGCAGGCTATGTACATTCAAAGTTCCTCTGTACTGATATCAACTACTTTGCAAGTTTGCTGCAGGCCAAATGGTGAATAGAACCAGTGCAGTTTTATATATATGTAAAAGTATCTATGTGATCTAAGCAAAGCTTGGTTTGGACAGGGTGTGTCACCAGCGCAGCCAGATGTAGAGATCTCTTTCCACCATCCCAGCTGTTTCTTGACTCCACCCTCTTCCCCCTTTTCTCTTTGCCATTTTACTGCTCTTCAGTTTTTCACTAATCTAGTTAGCCACTTCTTTTAAATTTCTATCAAACCCAGAACAAGTGCAATGCAAAATAAAGTTTATAATGTAAAACGAGAGTAATGCTCTTTCTTCATCAAATACTTAGCTGAGGGTCAAGAAGAAAGATGACTAGATGAGCAAAGAAGCTGAGCAAGCTGATGAAGTAGCAAAATGGAGACAGTGGCATAAGTGACCCTTCAGGATTCAGCAGCTCAAGCACAGTGGTAAGGACCATGAGCTGGCTTATCCTACCTGAGCATCTCCTCACAGTGCTTAATACTGCCTGGGATGTGCCTTATTAAAAAACAAAGCCACGCTGAGGCTGCTACTTGCTGGCATCCCACCTTGCCAGGCTCCTGACAAGCCATGTCCCAGCCGCAGCCTGGCACTGGGCAGGAATTCAGCTGAGCCTGGCCCTGCACACCACCCAGGCTCTGTATGCACCTCAGGCTTCAGAAAATAAAAATATTCTGGCTAGCTCTCCTTGCACATACCAAACAGCATGAGTATCCTCATAAAACTGTGCTCAGGACAAAGCTGAGCTTTGCCTGTGCAGCAGCAGCTGTGATACCTGCTCCCTAACAGTAGCAAGGTGCTTTGAAAGTGAATCCTGTACAATTTTAGGAAAACATAGGGCAATCCTTGACAAAGAAGAACCTGTTTCTTAGAGACTTTTTACCCAGTAATGTCCAGTTGTGTACAGCACATGTTACTGCAGCTTCAGCAACAAAAACAGACAGCTGGTAATGCCCAGATTTGTTTAAGCGTTTGCAAAAGGAAATAGAAACTGCTGGCATCCTTGCATGGGTGATGATCTGATACTTAAATAGAGCCCAGAAATGGAAATATGCACCTGATATTACTCTAGAGAGCAAACAAAATTTTTAAATTCAGAAGCTTAAACCAATGTTATTCTGAGCGATGCACGTATTTTACAAAGGGACAGGACATAGAAATATGTCAGACAAAGAAGCTGCCAGGGAACCCATATTGCTGGCCTTAGGTGCTACGGAGGTTTATCTAGCTGTAAGTTGGAGACTAATTTGTTTCACTCCCGAAATCAAGGAGTGACTCACAGCTTCCAGCCATTGCAAAGTTTGCTGTGAACCTGCAAAGTTCCATGGTTCCAAAGAACCATGCAAAGATGCTGGATACTAATGACTCCCTCTGATTTGGAGCAGCATACAGATATTTATATGATAACCAGACAAGTTTCATGTCTCTGACAGTCCCTTACCCCAAGAGCCCTGCTGGTGAGCCATGACAATAACCATGGACAGATCACCTTCAAACACATCGAAAAGATGAGTAGGTGTTGAATTTGTGGTGAGGGATATGAGAAACAGAAAGACAGAAACTTGCTTCTTAAGAAGAAAGTACAAGCGCCAAATTGGCTTGGCTCCAGAGTTCAGCCTGCACTGAGTAAGAACACCAACAACTTAACCAGCAGCAAGGTAACAGTAATGAAGAACTAGCTTATGGCTGCCCAGCCCACAGAGCATCTGCTCTAATGAGCCCATAATAAAAGCCTTGGTGCTTTGCAATGGGAAACTGGAGCTCACTCTGCTGGGATGTGAAACACCTATATTGGCTCAGCCCACAACCAGGACTGAACACACAACATTTTCAGCTGGGTGAGGCCTGGCCTTATGTGCAGAGCATTGCTATTTTGAACACTAACATAGAGCACTGCAGCTTGCATCTAGCATAGTTCAAGGGAGTAGAAAACACACTGTGCTGATGCAGCATTCACTGCATAAATCCTTGCTAGCAGTCAAAGTATGAAAACTGGCAGTATTATGCAGATGTGGTCATCACAAGTAGCCACACAGCGGGCAGCTAAAAGCCCATCTGATCTACATGAAGCTAGCTTTCATGGCATTTGTCCGATCATGACCTGCAAAATGTGTGCAAATCTCAAAAAGCTTTTTTTCGCTCATTAGCCATGAGGTGTCCTTGGAGTTAAACCTTGACATATTCTGTGATACAGAGGAGCCCGATCTCATTTCATCCACGGAGGAGGTGTGGCTATTGCTCTGCAGAGGCCAGGAATTAAATAAAAACTACTGACAAGTGTAAGACCTATTCTGCCACACTCAGAGGATGATTGTGCACCAAAGAGTAGCAAGGCATGTTCCTGGATAGCAGGTGACAAGTCAGTCATTGGGGTACCCGGGCATACCCCTGTCAAAAGATTTGTACCTGCTGTAATAATGAAGTTTTCTCCAATGTGTACTCCTGAGCCACCAAATTCTGCAAAAAGGTACTAGACCCTCTTTCTTTCTTGCTGCTGCACACTGTACAGCATAAGGCTCACAAAAAAAGACTCCATAGAAAGTCAGTTAAATATTGGCTTGGTTGGTAGAGTCAGTCAGGGCACAAGTATTGACATTGATGGTTTGTTTACTTTGTTGCAGAAACTGTTGTGTGACAAACATTTGTTTTTAATTGATTAAAACAAATTTATTTTTATTTGTTGCAAATAGAGAAAGAAGGAAGGAGATGGAAAAGAATGGGAGAAAAAAACCTTTTAAGTTGCTCTTAATCTGTAAACTGAAATAGAATAATACAACAAATGGTATTTCTACATCCAGTGATATGGTTTATTACTAGGGCTTTTTTTTTTCAGAATACCTATAGCTAATTCTTTTCAAATTACAGAAGGATATGGGCAAGATTTATGACTGGAATAAACTGAGTGAATTTGAGCCATGAAGCACAGCTGTGAAAAGTGGACATAGAAAGGAGATCCCAGTTCTTTTCTGAGAAAATTTAACTGAAAACTAGATTATTGTGTCCCACCATGTGACATCAGGTTGTACAGTGAACACCCCCGGTGCTATCTTGCCCACTGACTGGCAGCATACGTTTCTCCTATAACATGTCTTTGATATTTTTAGTCCATGCTCTTCCTTCACTCCACAGACTGGAGTGGTTCTTACGGTCAAGTTCTCTGTCTTCTGTAACTTTCCCAGAGTAGTGGCATTAGTCAGTCTCATTTAGTCCAGCCCCATTAATCTATGCATCCAGTTTACTTCTGGCATCTTTGCTGACCTTCATAACCTCTGTTTACTTGTGCTGCTCCTATGCCTGTTTCTTTGTTTTACTACCATCAATTTGCTACTTCCTCTACTTTTTTTTTTTTTTTTTTAAGATTACCTCTTGGCCATGTCATCTGTATGCAGAAGTTCCTGCCTCCTTTTCCCATTAAATTATTTTGCTGATATGGGCTGTCAATGTACTGACCATAATAATCCATAGTGTGATCTTTTACTTCAAAGAGGTTATGTTTCTCTTAGAGTCACAATCTGCCGATATACATCATGCATTTACTAGAGACACCAGTCTTTATGCTCTTCATAGTTCCTCATCTCCTTACTGGTGCTACTTCTAGCCAATAAAAACTAGTTGGTACTTCTCTATTAATGCTAAATGGCAAACGTAACGTGGTCTTTAGCCCTTTCCTAAACTAAGCTTGGTTTATTTGAGTTATCAGGGCCAACTTCTCTCTTGATTTTAACATACAACATGTGTTTCAAGATGTTGATTACACACATCTCCACTTCTTCCCTTTTAAACTTATAGTTACTGATATTTGCCTTCTTATGTACTAGGGCCAAGCTTTATATTGCCATAAAGTATTTTTTCCACCAACCTGTGAAAAAGGAAATATGACTGAAGAAATTAATTACATATTTCAAAAGTGTACATGCAGATGTGTGGTTTTTGAGAGGTATTACATAGCAACATGCAGAAAATGAAATAAAAATGAAAAGATAGCAGCACTTACATATTTTATGGCGAGTTAGGATTCTAATTTCTTGCTGTAGAAAACAACAAAAACTAGAGACAACCAGAGTAAAATTAGCCCTACATCAAAAATCAGTCTTTGATGAAGTTGAAGCCTGATCCACAAATTAACTAAATGCTTAAATTCACATTAAAAGGTGAGCGGAAACCATAGAAATAACTTGAATGCTAGATTAATTTGATTCCACTGGCCTAAGTCAGAGACAGGGCACACAGCCATGTTAAGTGTTAGAGCCCAAACACTATCTTCCATATTACTGTTGTCCATCCTAGAAATGATCACAGTATGAACCTGCTGATGGACAGGTTCCTCACAAGCGGAGAGGGATGACTTTTTTTAGCACACTGAACTTGGCAGAGGGCATTTGGGGATCCTTGACTGGTTTGTAAATGCCAAGATCTCTAGCTATTTTGATTAAGAGACCTGTATGCCTTTCAGATGAACCTTTTCAGAGTAGCCCTCCTGCCTGATCTCAACTCACACCAGCTGGTCTTTATCAAAAGCCTGATTTCCTGTAAGCAGGTTAATGCTCTACATGTGGTCATGTTTAAATTCATCAAAGATCTATAGGTGGGCACCAAGTCCATGATACTCATCTGGATATTGTGAGATGGTATGGATCTTTGTAGAACTTCAGAACGAAGGGTGATTCAAAGGGGAAAAGTTACACTTGCTGCTCTCCCAAGTCTTGTTGGACAGAAAGCATTGGAGCAATTCTGGTGTAGGGCTATCTGCTTCCACAGGTATCTCATGGTAGTATCCAAATCAGCCCACGCATTGACATAGCTGTGTGTCTTTGGACAATACTGATCTCAAGTCCAAGATAAGCACGTGTGAACTAGGAACAAAATGTCCTCTGTTAAGTTACCTCAGTAGAGAAGATGAGAAAGCTTTGAGACAGGCAGTCTTCAGAAACAAAACCAACTCTCTACGTTGAAGCAGCCCTTTTGTCATAAACGTTTCCTTGCAGGTATATCTTTTCATTGCCAAAATCCAAGAGCTTCCTCACTCCCCAACAGAAAAAAAAAAAGGAAGCCTGAAAATCTTTCATCTTGCAGTCTGCTAGGGGCTTTGTCATTGCCACTGATGTTATCTGTGAGGCACTCAGATACCATTGATAAGTAGCAATTTAAGTAACTAGTTAGCCATAGATGACTGCAAGTGTGGGAAATATTATTATCACTCAGTGAAAGATTTCTGTTCATTCTCCCTTCAGCCCCGCCCCAACAGAAAGACAATGTAATAATGATTACTTTTTTGTTCATTTTTCCAATCACGGCTAACACAGTCAGTGAAATAAAATCCCAAGTGGTAGGAGTATAAGGGAAAGGAGAGAGAAATGTGTCAAATTACTTAGCTAGGAACTGAATCCTTGTACATTCCTGAGATGGTCCAAACCCAAAACCTCAAATCTGAACTTCCACAGATCTTGGAAAAACAAGAATCTGTATGTGAACTTTGTGGCTTGGCCCCTCTCTTAGACTCAGCCTACCTCATGAGTCACAAATGCAAGAAAGTGCAGGAGAATCATTACATGCCCTACAATATCTTAAAAGAAAATAAATGAATCAGTTAAACCAAAAAGAAAAACAAGTGTGACAGGCTTATTCTCTTCTGGGTTTCCTGTGTGTCAAATCCTGCTTTGAAATAGAGGGCCTAAGAATAAGTTCAGTTTTTCAGAGCAAGCAGAACGTTGTTATTCTCAAAAAAAAAGATGAGGATGAAAACATACAACATTGGCTTTTAAAATGTACACCATACACATTGTTGGGCATGGGGGGAGGTAATGAGAAGCAAGAGCAGAGAAAGCAAAGCAGGGGATGATACGAGTTTCTTTTCTTTAAGAAAAGAAACTGTGTACTGCTTTCCATGTCCCTATTTTCCTAATTCAGCAGTTCTAGTGCCCATAATTCATAATATTAAATTGCAAACCAAGAGCAAGTTTGTGTGAGATGAACTACTAACTTGAGCAACACAGCTCATAATTATGAATATTTGTGAGGTACTTTAATGCATGGAAAAGGCTTTTTCCTCTCTTTCTGCCTGCAGAGTGTTCCTCTAATGTCAAATGGTCCAGGCCTGGAGTCTTTGCCCATGTGGTACCCTGCCCTTATTCATGATGGGCATGCTGGAGCTTACCAATCCTGTACTCAGTCTCTTGTCAGCAGAGCATTTTGAGTGGGAAGCACTGAAGGATCATTGCAATGGAATATGCTGTAAACATGCAGTTTATTGTCAGTGAAGATGGTCAGAAACATTCTAGGGGAACATGATACCCACCCTGAAATGCTGATTAATCAAAATCAGAATGTTCTGTGGGAATGTGTCTGTTTTAACAAATCGTCTGACAAAACACAGGCACATTTCCAAACTTGCCTGCCAGGCAGGTTTCAGTCAAAAGCCTGCCCAGTTTCATGCCAGCTTGCCAACCCAGCTCCTTAGCAGTCTGCCCAGCAGTCTGCTGGGGAGACAAAATGCCAGGCCTTCAGACTTCCCAGTGCTAGGGCAGCCTGTTGAAAGTGCCTCAGTGCTGGGGGACCCTGGGCTTGCAGGCTGTCCATCACAAAGCTAGACTGGTTATCAGCCTTAAAGGCATGCCAGAGCAGGGCTGCCTGCCCTGAGAAGGGCAAGAAAGATATTTGCCTGGGAGTTCGGTAGCACGAGTGGTAAATGAGGAGTGAGGAGGAGTAAGGCTGCAAGGACTGAAAAATATCCATTTCCATTTGCCCTGTTTAGTTGTGCAACTGACCTTGTTTTGGGGGAGTTCCAGTCCTGGATCCGAAACCCACTGAGGAAGGGAGCCCTAAATCGGCTCAATTACCTGAAGACTGCTATCAATCAAAATGTCTGTGTATGCAAAGAAGTGTTTCAACCTTTTTTTCCTCTAGACTCCACTTAACTTCTTTCTGTGCTGGGGAGGACAGAGAAGCAGAGCCCCTTTTTTGTCACATGGTGGGCTTGTAGCAAGCCCGGTTTACTGATGTGTACTGCAGAGTGGCTGCATTACATGTGGAACAAGTTCTTCCCAGCAGCGCAGGACTCATCATGGGCCTGCTATGCTGCACAGGTCTGTGATTGCCCCAAGAAACATCCCAAGGGTTAGTGGCTATTCAAACAACCTGTCCCTACCAGTCAGGAACATAAAAAGGAATAGGACATATATTGGGTGAGGCATTCTACAAGTGGTAGTCTATCTTTATTTGCAACTCTGGGGCCACTTACCATCTCCTTCATCCTTTAAAGGATGTGCTTGTGTCATGTGGTGGAAGACAACATGAAGGATCTCCACAAAGCCTGATGGGTAGTAGTGGCCTTCTGTCAGCTCTCATACTACTCAGCTCCCCATCACCAGCTACCTGGTTGATCCCAAGTTTTCTACAGGAAGACAGTTCACAAGTTGTGCGAACAGGTCATCCGTGGCCTAGGGTAGAAATGAGGGCTGAGGACCTGTGGCTGAGCTGAGAAAACAGTCTTGCTATACACTTCTTTAACCATTCTCTTTAGTGGGTTTTATTGTTTTCTTTTTATTCTGTATGGGAACAGATATTATTCTAAGAATAATATCTGAGGAACAATTTAAAAAAAAAAAAGGCAAATTGGGGATTTGGATGAAAATTGTTCTTGACCATTTTACTGCATTCCCCTTACTGGCCACTGGAACTAACACCAGTTCATCTCCATGAGATGACAGAAGACTAAACCAGCTTTTTGTTAGAGAATAATAAGTCAGTCTGGAAGGAATTGTCCATGCTTATTCTTCTGAGACTTGATGACATTCGTTTATAGCTAATTAGACAAAACAGACTTTAGCTTAGGTACACTAGGCAGGAGTACAGCTGCATTAACTACCACTTAGCTAACTTCTGTATCAAAACCGCCTCTCTAAGCTCATATAGCTCAAAATGGTATGTGTTGTGCCTTCTAGACATAGAAGACTCAGTTTAAAAGGGAAAAGGTTCATGTTTGAGAAGGCTATTTGTACCAAGGAAATAACATCTTTCTTCTCACACATGTTTTGAGCCAAACACAAATAAAATCAAATTAAAACCATGGCCTTGTCCTTAGAACTTACAGGGCCTATGGAGACAAATTCTAGGCTTATTTTTACCAATTGTATAGAGAGCATTTGGGATTTGGCCTAGAAAAAGAAACAATCTCTTACTGTTTCCTTGTTTACTCACTGTTATATACCCTCAGGAAGTTTTGCTTCATTGATCCTTTATTTTCCTCAGATTTTTTCTGGGGACATGTGAGACAATATTTAGTTTCTGAATATTTTTGTGCTCCTTATCACCAGCAGTGAAAGCCTGGTCCCCTTGACCTAATTCTGGACCATGGCTGTCTCATAGCTCAGTAAGAAGTTCACAGCTAGTGTTTCACACCTCAAACACAAACCCATGCACCTATATCAGGTTTTGCCCCTGGGCAAACACCAGCTCTCCTCAGCTCTGTCCTTCTCCCTGTCTGGTGTCTCCTTCTCTGTCTGAACATGAAGAAAGGCACCTCAGAAGCTACCTTAACAAATCTCAAGAAAATTTTCCTATAGGATATGTTGCCACTAGCAGACATAAGAGACAGATTCTGCCCTGTTGTGAAGGGAGTGTCCCCTGTGCAAACAATAATAATGGGATGGCAGGGAAAAAACTTCCATCCCTTTAGTTTGTTGCCCCATTCCTTCTTGGCCTGCCACAGCTCAGCTTTTAGAGTTAATTCAAATAATTTCTTTACTTGCTCTAACATAAAAATACTGGAATGCTGGATGGCTAGTGATACTAGGTAAAGCTAGCTTGCCACTAACACTGCAGGCTTTTTAAACCATTACTCGATTTACTGCATTATTTCAAAACAGTGCCATGTGTTTCAGACAGCTCAATGTAAAAGCAGGATTACAGTCAAGCTTGATGTTTTCCTGTGTTGCTATGACTTGTGTTAGCAGCAGCTCTGAGGTCATAAATTAATTAATTTTTCTGGAGTGAAAATACTTGTAACTTTTTAAGTGTTGCAACCACATAGGCATATGGAAGACTAAACCAGGATTTCCTTTTCTCTAGTTTCAGTTTAATTTCACAATAGATTTTATCCATGTGTACCTCTTCTAATGTAAGAGATTTGTACTGAATGCTGTTGAGGGATTGGTGTTTATTGGTGAAGAACAAGAGTTTGGTAGTCGAAACAGAATAACACACTGAACTTCCATCTCCTATCTAAAGGAAAGGCACAGGTATTAACAGATAAGATACCTCTGGAATATCTTTGTTTACTGACTGCTGAGCCTTACTGGCTTCATTGGACTACATATTCTCCAAGCCCACTCTTTTACTACATTCAGATCTATTTTTTTGCATTTGCCATCTGTTTCTTGCATGAAACACAATGAAGAAAACAATGTATACATTATTGTGTAAGTCTCCATCATACTTATTTTTAGAGAACTATTTTTGAGCCAGCTAATAAGTAGGTTTTTGCATGTGGTGCTCTATGAGGGAATTGGGGTGGTTCAGGACAAAATGAATAAAACAAGTTTGCACAAATCCATGATGACTATCTATTTATCCCAGGTAACACAGGATGTTCTTCAGAGTTGGGTCCAACCTGCTGAATGCATAAACTGTCCAGATCCCCTTCTCCCATGGTAAATGTCCTGATGGCTACACTATAAAAAGCAAGCTCACTTTTGCTCTTTGTGTCTGCTCTAGTGGCTTTTAAACCCTTCTTCTGCATATTAGGCCACTTTCTATCCACCGTCTGGATGCCAGTTTCAGAACTCCGCAGTCCAGGACTTAGGAAGCAGGAAGCCACCAGGGCAACAGGGTTTTATACCAGAAGTAGTTGGTAGAGGTTTTTCCAAATGGCTATCAGACAAAGCCCTGCTCTGGACTTGAGTAGAAGAGGTCCAAATTTCCCACATTTCTAGGTCCAAGCTGGGTTTATCTGCAGGAAGGTCTCTTCCCTGCTGTATGCATAGAAGGAAAAACTTCAATTATCTGAGCATGTTAAGGGTGAAAAGGAATGATGGCAATGATATTTCTAGTCTTCCAAGGTTACCAAGGGGCTAGGAAGAGAATTTAAGGAGCAAAGGTTTGAAGTAAATCATCTACCTGACTTTAAATGATCAAGGGCGTGCAACAACAGCTGTTGAACAACCAGGAGCATACTTTCCAGTGATCCCTGCTACGGGTGATTTCCAGACTGTCTACAGTCCTCGAGAGTGAGGGTCTACAGCTAAGAATTATACTCCATTCTCTTACAAGGTTATAATTAGCCTGCCCAGTGCTTGCACAGCTTTAACATACAATAACCATGAAACAGTAGCACAGACATCCCCTGCACAGAACAAAGGCTTCTTGTCTTTCTGCTAATCTCGCTGTGTGACAAACTTTTTCTAGCTCTTGATGTCTTTAAGTTTACTACTCAATTTTCACTTCAATAGAACACACTTCCAACTATTTTGCAAAGCATAGTGGCTTCAACAAATGACTCACTGATAATTATTGTCATAGGAGAGCCAACTGCTCAGTATTTTAATACGCACTTTACTATTCTTAGTTGTTATGGTGGCTGTAAAAATCCATCATGCGATGTTTGCTCTCAGCATCATTCCTCAAAGTACGTCATAGAAAAGTGTCTGTCCTCAGTGTCTGCTGCCTTCAGTGGTCAAGCATACTAGACTTCCAAACATTTTGGTGAAAATCAAGTGAGGTACATTTCTTATAGATTTAGTGCTGTCACTTAAGTAAGGATTACTCACAAATGTAAATCATGAAATTCAGTGGGATGACTAATGTGAACAAAGATTAAATGGCAAGACCGAGTCTCAAAACGTATATAAGAAATGACTGCAACAAGACATCCCACTGGTTTCTTTACACATCTCTCACCTTGGAATATGACAAATGAAGCAGAAAAGTAGATGACTGGAAACATAGCAGTGAATAGTGTTAGGTCATATCTAAAAAACTGCGTAAGAGTTTTGACTTTCCCTTGTCTTGGCTCTGCTGGAGACCAGGCAGTGAAGTTTTTGACTTGTATCATCATTTTTGAGTAATCTCATTTAGATGACTAACTGAATCAGGCTTGTGTTAACTGTCATTTGGGCAACTTTCATGCAAGACAATTTTATTTTGTTTTGGAGATAAGATTGCTCATATCCATGCAGACATAAAACTGTCTTAAAGGGAAAATGTGAAAATGCGGGGGGAGTGGGGGGGTGGGGTTGTTCATTTGTTTGTGCAGTGGGGTTTTTTGTATCTGTGCCAGAAAGCTTCATCTGTTGGGGCTTCAGACTAGAAGCTCTCAGCAGTTGCTTCAGTTGCTGCAGACCAGGAAAGCCTCCGCACAAGAGGGACTTCTGGCCCATCTAGAGGAAATGGTCTTGCTTCTTCTCAAGAAATCATCACTTCACATCAGAAATCCTGCAAATTATTGGCCTGTCTCATTTAATTGGAATGATTCAAACATCAGCAGTGAGGCAGCTCTGAGCAACTACACAATTCAAACCTCTCTGGTCCTTGGCAACCTCTGAGCAAAGTGCCATGAAGCTGGAACTTCGCACACTGCCTGGTGAGCTCCTCTCACCACAGACTGAAAACAGCTGTTCGTGGTGGCACTGCAACATCACCTGCCTCACTTCTGTGCTGTTGGCCATGACAAATTGCTGATCTCCCTACCTGTGTGGAGTGTCCCCCTTCCTTTCAAATGTATGTGGGTATAAGGTGTGCCTTGCCTTCTCAGTCACTGCAGGGTGCCTGCTGCTTTCCTTCTCCAGTACTTTCATGTGGTGCACTCCAGATTCCTACTCATTGTGTCTGCTGCTCAGTCATACGGAGAGGGAAGCTAGGACTCTTTTTTTTTTTTTTTTTTTTCAGCGATATTCATAGCATTTCCCGCTTTCTATATACATACTATACACTTCATAAAATGGCACATTTTCACATTCTTGAGGGCTTTCCAGTGCTTTTTTTTCCCCCAGTCTAATCTTGAAAATGAATGGCGATACAAGTTTCTACTTTCCACAGTATTGGCAGCACTACCTCAGAGTTTCAGTAATGGCAGTGTTAGATGCATTAGCGGCACATATGTTCATTAATTAAAAGAACCCTTTGAAAGTGCTTCTCTTTGTGTTTAAAATATTCACGTGAAATCAGATACTTCCTTCAGTCCTGAAGATACTGGTGTTCTCTAGATTGTCTTTGGATCTAAGTAGGGTAACAAGCTAGCGGCTCTGCAGGCAGAATCGCAATCTGTGTCCTAAGAAACAGGACGTTTTTGTTTGCTTTTAGACTCATCTAAAATATTTGAACACCATAACCTTCTTACTTTCATGTTTTACATTGTAGCTCTGCTTGAGAATATGAAAGCCATTCATACTCATTGAGTCTGCTTTTGCACTTTCATGTCATGTGAAGGTTATGAATGTCCCATCAATCTTAAGTTGGCTGTTGCAGTGCAAAAGTATCATGTAAATTTTTCTTTATTTAGTCTGTGCACTTATTGTGCAATTTTTGGTGTTTCTTCACATTTAACAGCTCCAGTAAACATTGCCTCACTTATGTCTGCCTAAGTTACAATGTGAACATCTATTTCTCTTGGGTTTGCTTTTAGCAAGAGTACATTACAGCACAAATATTTTTCCAGTACAGTTTCCACAAATGTTCCCAGATGCATGGAAATATTTTGATTAATACTTTGAACTGTAGTCAAATGACTTGCCTTTTTCTTTAATGTATTTTATTTCTGGCTTTGATCTTTATAAAATCACAATATCATCTATTTTATGGAACTTTCACTACTACTTATCTTGAGCAGGAAGCCCTAGAGGACTTGGTTAGTATTAAACATTTTTGAGCACTGATCACATTAAATATGTAAAAAGATTGGTGAATATAGTTTTCTGTGATTGCATTGCTATGTATCCGCTCCTACAGATATAAACAATGTAATGCAAGGAAATCAAGAACTATAGCAGAAGTTGCCACACCTTCAGTTAATTCCAGTGTGTGCCTGTGTGTGTGTGTATACACACACACATATATATATACAAAGCATTAAAATACATTTAATAGATCATAATCTTAAAAAGTATTTTATTCTTATTTTGCTCCAAACTATATGTTATTTCAATTCTTATGTGGTACTGTATGTGGGCTATAATAAAGGTAAGGAAAAAAAGCTTTTCTTCTTTGGAGGCACTGGGACTTCCACTGATGATGAATTTCAGGCTGGGTCATAGTCAAAGCTTATATTACAGAAAGCCCAAGAGGCGTGGACACAAGTGAATGCAAAGTAGTCAATCAATATTAAAGATGACAGACATTGCTTTCTGTTATATTTTCATTAATTACTTCTCAAATGCCCCTCTTCTAGACCCTCTGTGTAGTACTATGACTTGGTATAGGCTCAGCAATACTCATTAAGCCAAAATTAGAGGTAACGTTAAGGGGGTTTAAGTCATGTAGTAATAAAAACCAATGAATCTAAAGGAGTTGAACTTAATATTGTTCTGTCCAAAAGCAAGTATAAATCCTACCATGCTAGAGTCAGCTGAGAATTTAGCTAAAGATCTTCATGACCTACTTCATCCCTCCAGTAGGAAAATCAGCAGAGGTAGATAATCATAGAAAGATTCTCTTTTTAGAGTTTTCCCGAAAGCCTTAGACTCCCTTTGTGCAGAGTGCTAGCTATGGCTTTCATCCGTGCTATTTTTTTCTGTACCTCAGGAGAAGAGGAAAAAAGATGAATATGATCCTTCAGTCACACCAGCATTCCAGCCCTCTATCTCACCTTATCCTTGGATTCGCCAAGCACCCACAGTAAGGTTTGGAGAGTAAGAACAAATTTTGCTGTAGAATGGTTTGACTCTCCTGACCTCCACAGAGTAGAAGTAATGTGAAATACAGAAATTATTTTTGTTACGAATCTGGGAGAAAGATCAGGTCTGGTTTTATGGCTGATTGTAATTACTGACAAACACACAAGCAAATAGGCGACCAAACTCCATCTGGAATATTCTTTCCAGGACTGTCCACCCACGTAGGAAGGATATTATTGCCTTGGAGACTTCTTTCTGTATTTCAAGAATCTAAGTTATGAAGGCAGATTTGAGTTACTGCATTTATTTTTTCTAGATAGGAGATTTGAAGTTGTTAAAAGTATATGCCCAGGATTCATCACGAGTATTTTCCATGGTGAAAATGGCATGTACCTTTCTGTGTAAAAAATTGCCTGAAGTTTGGGGATTTACTTGAGTTTTTGACAGTCCTGGGGACTCTCAGTGCATTGTATTAGTACAATATGCATAGTATGGGACATAACGTTTGCTGCATACGTTTCCTCACATAGCTTCTCTGGTGTGCCTAAGACCTTAAGTAAACCACCAATATTTATGAGCAATCAGGTCTTCAAGCTCATTGCTAGAGCTCACACCTGACATTTCCAGTGGCATGCCGACTGCCTTTGTATGTATATGCATCCCCTGGCAAGCAGAAGCACGGCAAAAAAACCTGACCGTGCAGCCCCCAGATGGAGGCAGCGGTCGACCTCTCAGACTTGGGCTGCTTTTAAGTTCCCTTTCTAGTCCTTGGGCTGCTTTTAAGTTCCCTTTCTAGTCATGGTGGGCTCCGTGGTTTGTTGCAGTGAACAAGGCTCCATATCCTAGATATCAGAAACAGGGAGAGAAGAGGGGAAAATTGCTGCAAGTAAGGGTTGTTAGATTTGCATAATAAATAATCTGGGGAGATACATACAAATGAATTCAAGGCACTTAGATTTGTTGTGGAGGTATGGTATGGGCACGTGCGATAAACGGTTGAGGTTTGAGACAAACTGAAATGTATTCAGCAAACTTTTCTGGTGTCTGAATTTGCTTTCTGTTGGTTTGCTTTGCTCCAGAGGGCTATCTCTGTTGACATACAAATACAGGATGACAGAGTAATATAACAGGGCTATGTTAGTGAGGACTGTGCTATTTTGGTAAGAGCGTTTAACAGAATGAAATCAGGAATCATTTATGTTCTGGAACTAGGATTTAATAAAGAAAATTTTCTGTTGTCTCCATAAATTTTACTTGTGAGGGGAAAAAAGCGAGGGAGTGACAAGCCTTCTTCGAGGTAAAAAATGGGGAAGATGGATACGTATCGCACACTTAATCAAACGTGCGTATGCTCAAACACATTCCGAGGCCAGAACTGGGTTTCTCGCTGGCCCTCTATCATTTTCTAAAACGGAGGTTAAGCAAGGATCAGACCAGCACCGGACCCTCTCACCGAATCTCCGCTCTTTGCCACGCTCTGCAGGGAGAAGTAGTGCTCGAAGGCGCGGAGGGGCGGCACCGCAGGCCCCGAGTGGCCCCGGCCGCGGGGGGGACCGCCCCGCAGGGGCAAGGGCCTGCGGGGGCCGCGTTCTCCGAAGCGCGCCCCCGCCTTTGAGCAGCGGCCCAGCCCTGCCGCCTCAGGGGCGAGGGCAGAGACGAAGCAGCAGCACTGTCAAAATCCCGCACCCCTGACGCTCAGCTGAAACCAAGCAGCGGCCGCGCAGGGTGAGCCTTGCAGCGGCGGGCACCGGCCGGCAGCGCGCCCAGCGCGGGGCCCCACCGCCGTCGCCGGGCCCCTGGTCGTGTCCGTGTAGTTCCACACCCCCCGCCCTTCTATTTTTCTCCTCCCCTTTAGGATCAGTATCACTATTTTCCGCCGGTCAAAGCCGAAGCGCGATCTACCGGCGGATTACCTGCGAGCGTGGCTCGCCGGCAGGTCCGTGCCCCGGGAGCACGGCTCCCGCGTCTTGCGCAGTTGCTCCGAGCCGACAACGCGCCCGCCGGGGTCGGGGGTTTGAACGTTACTCGCCGCACAGATACAGCCCGCCGACGCCGCGTGCCGAGGCAGCGGCAAAGGCTGCGACGGCCCGGCCCGGCCCGGCCCCGCCGCGCTCTCCCCTTCCCTTCCCTTCCCTTCCTTTCCCTTTCCTTTTCCCTTTCCCTTGGCAGCGCGGGCGGCGGCGCTCGGCCCCCGCCGTT
>JANZLQ010000077.1:309877-323348 GCA_026212715.1 Elanus axillaris | reverse complement strand
ACCCCATGCCCCACCCCCTTAAATCAGGGCAGTAAACAGCTTATTTTGGAAAAATTTAACAGATCAGATAGAATCATACTGTCTTCCTAAGGAAATGGAAGAAAATATAGGTCAAATTTGCACCTATTAACCTTGACTGACCTTTTTGAGCAACAGCTGCCTTTAACATATGTTTGTGCTCTCCAAATAAATTTATTTGCATAATTTGTGTAATTTACCTTTGGGAAGCAGGCTGTACTTTAATGAGTTAATTTGTAGTTATTAAGATAAACAGTAACGTAAGTAATTTTCCTAACAATGAAAGCTTTTTGTAAAAATTACATGTGACATCAACTTTCTGGGTACACCTTGGAGGTGGGTAATATGAAGGTGCAATAGTGTTCCAAGTTCCATGGTGATCTTATTAATTATTTTATCTTTGATTGAAAAGTGTCATAATAAATGACTTTTGATGTTCCCAATAGACTATATTGTGTAGACATCTCCCATTTTTTTCTTTCAATAAGATGATCAGCATCTTAGCAAAAATGGGTCATCTTGTACAAAGCTATCATCATCAGTGTTCCACTGACCTAATTACATGTTGATCCTGAAACTGTAAGCACTTAAGATGCCCATGAAGTTGTAAGAAAAGGGAACTGTGTACAGGATCAATAGTTCTGTATTGCTCCATGCTGTTGTAATGCATTCATGGTCTCTACGAGTACAACTGTATAATGGCAGCAATTGGTGGTAACATTTGTGTTGTAAATGCTTTTCCCCCTTGTGACTGTGGCTAACCTGTCTGTCATAGCATAAAATGCCATCATCTAGGTTTTTTCCAGAAGGTTTGAACTTCATTTGCTCTACATTGCCTAGAGTTTCTAGACTTTCTTGCCTGCAAATCTGTCCTAGGAATAATAGCATTCTTCCAGTGGAGCCAGCATTAAAGTTTTTCTTCAACAGGAACATAATTTTACTAACGGTGCTAGACAAAAGGCAAGAAGTATGTTAAAAGGTTTCAGTGGAGGTTGGAATGGGGCCACATCCTCTGTTGGAGAGGATTTATGAATTATGATAGACCTGAAAGGTGCAGAATTTCATAGCGTAATTTTTGTCTGTGAAAAGCAGTAGAGACAGAGCGGCTCCAAAGTATTTCAGAGCTGTTTAGACAGGCTGTGTATTCACCACCTAAGCTTAAACTCAGCCTCCTGTCCTGCATGTGCAGTGAGGATGGTATTTTTTCTGTACCTTATAGAAGTCTCGAGACAGATAGCAACTGTTTTTAAAACACTTTGAAGATAAAGTGTGAACTATATTATTAAGTTTTTCAAAGTCTGGAAAGCAAACTGGTCATTCAGATATCTATGAGCAGGTTCTACACCAGCTTTTTCGGTATGTAGATAGATTTTCAAAATAGGTAACCTGTGACAGAATGGTAGCAGTAATAATCATTAATGATACCTATGCAAAACATGGACAAGAACTAAAAATATGCACAGACACGTATCAATAGGAGCTTTTGTTAGTTTTGCAGTTTGCCATAAAGTGATGATGGTGACAGGGGCGTGGTTCTTTTTTAAAACAAGAATTTTTACTTGGCCATTATTTTCTTCCATTTTTGAAGAACTGAGAGAAACTTTTTGGATGCATGGTGATAGAAAAGTGAATTGTGTTTGAGCATCCAACAGCTAGAAGTGGGATTTCGTAGAAACACTATCAAAATGTTAGAGCAATAGAATTGAACAATTAGTTATCTCATGCTAGGATATGTTTGAAAAATCATGCTTGGAGGTAGCATGAATTATTTTGCTAAATACAAAAAATAATACGCAGTTACTCAGTGGGGTAACATACGTACATGGGGACGCCCATGTGCATTGTCTAAAGCAGAAATTACTTAGGTGATTAAATTACACAGAAGAGAGAAAGGAAAGATTGTGGCCCTGTCCTTCAACCTTCAGAAACATTTCAATTATTACAGTGTGAATACAAAAATCCCCAGGATCAGATCCTTAATGTACTATTTTGACACAATCAGATCATTTAAGTAGTTTTTGAAGTCCATGGATAAATTAACTTTTCATGATTTCTGCATTTATAATTTCTTGCTTCAATAGAATGAGTTCTATACAACAGTCTCATTAATTAATACTTGGATCTGGGATTGTATGCTGCTTCTGTTGAAGCCAATGGCAAAATTGCTGTGGGAGCAAGACTGGGTCTGTAATTAAGTTAATAGGGTCGACTGTTACTACATTGTTGAATTGGCACTCAACGCCATTAACATTAACCAACCAACCAAAAAATATCTTTAATAGTGACTAATTTAAGGCAGTATTAAATGTTGGTTTTATAAAACTTTATGAGGAAGTGATAAAGCAATTGAAAAATTAATCATAAGGGAAAATACTGGAATTTGAAATATAGTCAGAGGAATCATTAGAGTTCATTACTTTATGTGTAAATACTGGTGTTTTCCAGTGGAATTATAAAATGCAAGTGAAGTGAAATGGCTGGTTTCATTGAAGGCATTTTGCCATTATCATCAGATGGATTTGATTTGTTTACAGACTCAGCATTGGGCTGATCTACATGGAGAAGTATTAATAAATAAGGGCTTTGCCTCCTGTTTGTAAATTAGGGTTACCAGTTACCATGATAAAAGTGCTCAAGGAAAATGTGGAAAGAGCTAAAGATTTATTGTTGTTTTGCTAGTTCACTGAAGTGATGGCATTTCAACTAACTACATAAATAGCAAACCATTAAGAATATGTCAGTGGGTTACATGTCTGTCTTGACAGCTTCCCTGATGGACGCTGGCAGAGAGCAAAGTTGAATACTGCATACAAAACAATGGTCGTTTTGATACACATAATATTTGCTGTAGACTTGCATGCTACCTATGTTCTGTCTATTTGTGCCAGGAACAATGTGTACAGGAGGGAGGCTGGCCAAAAGAGGAGTTGTCAGCGCTATAGTGAGCAGATTGTACACTGGAATGGCCCAAACTGCAGAAGTTCCATGGAACAAGGGACATGAACTCTGCAGGTTGTTTGGTTGTTAAGCGCAGCTCTGTGCCAGTGTTAGGCTGCAGCAGATTATGGCTGGACGTGCAGTTGAATTTGACTGATACATAGACGGTCATACTGATGAACTCTGCCAGTAGCCCACATTCATTTAGGAAAAGAAAACCAAACCAACAACTTCTAGCTAATTATCATTATTAGTAGTATTTTTCCTAGATCACAGTGTTGGACAAACACCAAAGTGGAATCACTTTGAGCTGGAAACCGTACAGATAGACACATAGTTCTCATCCTGAAACAGTCTTGTTCGAGACTAAATGTATTGCTTTTATATCATGTGGAAATAGAAGACTGGAATATAAGAGGGGAAAAAAGTTGTATTAAACCTGTGTAGGTATAGTTTCATTCTTCTAAAATATGTACAAATCCTATGTTTATAAGTAGTACTTCCTTGCTGTTGCTACTGTTTCAAGTAAGCATAGATGTTCCAGGGTGTATGGCAGATAAATAATAGAAAATTATTAAGTATGCATATTAGTATCCCTTTTTTTAAAAGATAACATTATTATTTGGGTTTGAGTGTAGCTTTCTAGCACTATTAAATTCAGTAAGACTTCTGTATTGATAAGGCCTTGAAATGTCACAAAAGTTGTTCTGAACCGTTTTGACTTCAGTGGGAGTTGGCTGAGAAGCATATTAAGAGACAAGTGATGATTTCATAGGTATTCAGTATGTGTTATACTGCTTCCTGCTGTGTGCCATAGAAGGTATATGCATTTCCTCAGAAACACAGAAGTTGTTAATGATAAAAGCGAATACAGCGATTGTAGTATAACGAGACAATTACTGATCAATAGCTGTGTGTTCCAAATGCTACAGGATAATGAAATGAAATCCCAGTTTTTTTCTTCTTTTAATGTAAAGTCATGTTACAGAGACTGAATATTCTACAAATCCAACAAAAAATTTAAGTAGCCTTGTCTTTTTTTAAAAAAAACTCTCTGTGTTAATTATTTTTTTAAAGTATTGGGTTGCACTAGATTTAAAATGGTATGCATATTAAACAATTGATTACATGTAGCAGTGAAATGGACAGAATGGCTCTACAGCTTCTTCAGCAAATCAAGTTATACTGAATGTTTGGACAAATGTTGCTTTGTTGTGGGGTTTATTTTTGTTTTTAAACCTCATCCAGCTCCTATTTAACTTGAACTCCCTTCAACTCCAGCTTGAATTTTGGATCAGGATCTAACTATGTAATTGCTTGTATATTAGACATGAATTTCTGCTTTACAAACATGGCAATTTGTGGTGCTGCTTTTGCACTAAAATATTAGATGCTGTCTTTGGTGTGGCTGGCTTCTATTTTCTGCTAAGGCTGTATTATCGAAGACAAATACTTACATGTCAGTAATTAACCATGGATTTTAGGAAATTCTACTTAGCTGTTCTATTAAATGTGTTAATTTTTCATGACAGAAGAGTTGGCATGCTTTGATGGAACAAAACTCAGCTTGAAACCTGAGTCTTTATGACCCTGCTTAATTGTTATTACATCACTCCTCTTTGCCTTCTGGAAAAGGCAAGAGAAACTGGCAGAATACAATTCATTAATTCTTTTATAACTTTCCCAACTGATAATGTTAAAATTAGTTTCATTAGTCATTGTAAAAGCATTCCAAATAAATAGTGACATTAATCTGAAGTGGCTGATTTTTTTTTTTTTTTTGTTATGCAGGCAAGAATCATTGGTGACTCAATAGACAGTTCTATAAAAGCACTTGGCATACTACATTTATTTTACCAGGAACATGACTTACTGTGGAAAATGAGATATTGAGAAGTGATATCTCAGATCAAGGCCAAATGATCTTATGAGAATAAAGTATTTTTGCATTAAGAGGAACTAAATAAAACAAAGGTCAATTTAAATGCTAAGTTCAAATTTAATGATTAAAATGTCTGAAGCTAAAGGTTAAGCTAGTTTTCCTTTGTTAATGGTAAGACTTTTAGATCTAAAATTCTACTTCAATGCAAACACTGTTTTCTAAAGGTTCACATGACTCAATGGTATTAAAGTTTATTTTGATGTGATAAGACTATTTTTCAAATGCAAATTATTAATGAAATGTTATTTCTCTAATGTATATCTCAATACTGATTTTAAAGTGTTCTTTGTAAGGGACAAGAAAAAAGATTACATAATACATGTTTTCCCTTGCCACTATTTTTTAATGATTAGGTATTTTCCCAAATTATGTGTGTGCATTTACTAGTTTATATGGTTGATCAAAAAGGCATTTTAAAATTCCAAGTGTGTGTATGTGTATATAAACATATATATTTTTTTTATAGGATGCAAAACCAATAATTAAATCTTTAATAGCTTTAATGGATAGTGGTGTTATTTTAAGACAATAGAAAGTATTGCAGCTTCTCTAAATCAGCTTATGTTATTTCTAATCCATGAAGGACCCAAATATTTAGCACATCTAAGTCATACACCACAGCTGTTTTTAGAAGAGTTGCTTTAATGGGGAAGAACAAGATACTTCCTAGTGCTGCTCATCAACATGCATGGTGTCCTGCAGGTTAAGTGTTCGAGGTTTAGGCTGGTCAGTGATATCATGGAAAGTTCTGTGACAACATTACTGTAGGATCAAAACTCAAATGTTTTTTTATTGATTTTTCCTTGGATCATATTGTGTTAGTTTTGGAAGCAAATCTGCTACATAGGTATAGTAAAGCTCAGAGTATCAGTTGTTTCAGTGTTGAGCTATCTTTGTATTACAGCAGGTTTAATGAACCAAATGCTAGTCTAAGCTTTTTATCAAAAGCTACTTTTGCATGTCCTGAACCAGCAATTCCTAAACAATAATCAAATTATCTATTTATTCCAGGTTTTTAAGAAGATTCTCATTGCCTCTGCCAAGAAAATTGGTTCTAGACTTCTGTCTGAGAATATGAAAGAAAAGGAAGAATGTGTGTGGATTTAAAATCACTGTATTTATCAGGTTATGGAGTGAGAAGTACTGGGGAGATAGCTTGCTCTGTTGCTCATTGTAGATCTACTACAAATTGTTTCTGATGCAGCTGAGAAAAATGCAGACCCTTAAAAAGGAACACGGACCTGTTGACACAAATAGCAATGTGGACAAAATCATGGTACTTAAGTCTACCTTAGCTGAAGTGTCTGAAGAATTGTCTACAAATGAAGATATAATACTTACTGAAGCAAGCAGTGGAAAAAGCAAATCTTCAGCTTGCCGGAGAAAGCGAGAATTCATTCCAGATGAAAAGAAAGATGCTATGTATTGGGAGAAAAGGCGGAAAAATAATGAAGCTGCCAAAAGGTCTCGTGAAAAACGACGACTGAACGACCTTGTCTTAGAGAACAAACTAATTGCACTGGGAGAGGAGAATGCCACTTTGAAGGCAGAGCTGCTTTCGTTGAAGCTAAAGTTCGGTTTAATTAGTTCTGCAGCCTATGCCCAAGAGATACAGAAACTCAGTAGCTCAACAACTGTGTATTTCCAAGACTACCAGAGTTCAAAATCAAATATTAGCTCATTTGTAGATGAACATGAACCATCTATAGTTGGTAGCAGTTGTATTTCTGTCATCAAACATTCTCCTCAAAGCTCAATGTCCGATGTGTCTGAAATATCATCTGTAGAGCATACTCAACCAAGTCGTATACAAAGCAACTGCAGAAGTCCTGAAAATAAATTCCAGATTATAAAACAGGAGCCCATGGAATTAGAGAGAGAGCCAAGAGATGACAGAGCTTCCTATAAGGCATCCATATATCCAAACTACATGGGAGCTACCTTTAATGTGTACTCACATTCTCCTCCTCTCTTGCAAGTTAATAGGTCTTCCAGTAATTCCCCCAGAACATCAGAAACTGATGATGGTGTAGTTGGAAAGTCATCTGATGGAGAAGATGAACAGCAGGTTCCTAAGGGTCCAATCCATTCCCCAGTTGAACATAAAAATGTTCATGCAACAGTTAAAGTTCCAGAAGTGAATTCTTCAGCTTTGCCTCACAAGCTTCGAATTAAAGCCAAAGCCATGCAAGTTAAAGTGGAAGCAATGGATAATGACTATGATGCAACACAGAAATTGTCATCACCCATTGACATGTCCTCAAAAAGACATTTTGAGCTTGAAAAACATGGTGCACAAAACTTAGTGCATTCTTCTCACACTCCTTTCTCGGTTCAAGTGACTAACATCCAAGACTGGTCACTTAAACCAGAACTCTGGCATCAGAAGGAACTCAATGTAAAAATTCAGAGTGGTTGCAAAACTGGAGTTGTTGGAATAAAAGACAATATCTACAACGTCTCTGAGTCAGAGAACCTGTATTTGAAGCAGGGCATAGCAAACTTATCTGCAGAGGTTGCTTCACTTAAAAGACTTATAACCACACAACAAATCTCTGCTTCAGACTCTGGTTAAGTTACTACTGAATAAATGCTTACTGTTTTAAAGGATGTCATTTGCAGTAGATCAATATGTTTTGTATTAATGCTGAATTTTCACTGGACTTGTGATGTCATTTCACTGTAATGTTCACATAATGTCTGATTGGTGTCTTTTTGTGCACAAATTATTATGAAGACTAGGTTGTGTTATGATCACTATGCCTTGTGTATAGTCAAGTAGCCTGTACAAAGGCTGTATATAGTGAACTTAATTTTCTTTCTGTTCTTCTACTATAAAGCCTGCAAGTTACCAGTTACAATAAAATATTGGTGACAAACACAGAACACCTACTCCAGTTCAGTTGATTTTATGAACTTGTAAATAAGTTGTTAATTAAAAACTGGCTTTTTCTTACACTGTGCTCAACTTCACTTACATGTTTGGTTTTTACTGCCTAACAACCAAATTACAATTTACAACATCTATAATCATTCTGGCCACCTTTTTCCTTAACACATTTTTTAGAAGAGAACAGAAAATAAAGTGAGTATTTATAAATGAAACAGTACCAATTTATAGCCTTAGCCTTCTTTAACTTATTAGTAGAAGTCAACCAAAAACCACACAAATTCTAACCCAGTAACTATCTAATATCAACAACCTTTTTTCTCCTATCTCAGATGAGACAGCAATGAGTTTCCTGAACAGTTTATTGTGATGAACTGTATTTTCATTAATATAACTTGGTGTTTTAGATGAAATTAGTTAAGTTGGAATCGTGCATCTGCACAGTTTTCAGAGCCTTGCAGTGAGATAATTTGATAACACCATCTTTGCCAAAGTGTAGCTTGTGTGTGCAAGGGGTGCAGGCATGGCAAGAAGCCTGCATAAAAGAGTCTGTCCCTCTTGCACACCATGGTTCTTTCCATGCAGACCATGGGCTACCTGTAGTTGAAGGATAAGGCTACTGGATCTGCAGACTCTGAGCTCAACTAGGCAAATATCTACATAAGGGGCAGGCAATAGTAGTAGCAGAGTTAGAGGAGATCATCTGCTATTTTAGTTCCCAGTGTGGGACATAATGCAACTGTAAGTATGAAGTAAGTCTTACCACCAATTTGGCCTTGGTTTCAATGGCTTAGTCAACTGAACTGGAATACCCTGGCTCACTACAGGGCATTTTGCAAGAACTTCTTAAATGTAAAATAGAGACTATGTGAAGGACTGCACAATCCAGATACTGCTAGCCCCTTACAATTTATGCAGATGATGAGTTCTTCAGTTGATGACTGGACAGAGCTGTTGTGCTCCTTGTCTTGAGAAGAGCCATTGAACCACAGAGACTAGAATTGGATCACATATCCTTGGTTTGGCTTACCAAAATCTTTCATTTTAAAATTAAAAATAATTTTTAAATAGAGCATAGACTTGGCAGAGGTTCTTTTCATGATACTTTCCCCTTCTTTTAACGTACTAGCATACTAATAGACTAACAAATAAGCTTTTCCTCAAAAGGGTTTTTATTAATTGCCATACTGTATAATGAATGGAACCGTTCCATAGACTTAAAATACTAGTTAAGAAAACAATATGTAGGTATTGTTTTTTAAATTCATACTTGACTTGAGTGAGAGGAAGTTTGTCAATTTTTTGGGGATATGAAGAGGAGTCTGAGTTACTCCTGATAGCTCTGAAGCTTGGTCCAGCAGTCAAGGCAATGGCAGAACTCCCTGATGTCAGCAAGGCCAGGATTCACTTCTGTACCTTTTCAGGAGCTGATGATTCACAGCCATGTTCTGGGAGGACCTTGGCACAGAAATCACTGGTACTTTCTGAGCTTTTTTGAGCCTTCTAACTGCTGTGCTGTATTTGTGGCATTCAGAGTTAATAAACTGTTATTCTTTTTTCATGCCTTAATAATACAATAGACCCCATAGCTGGGCTCTGTATGTATTTGGTAATTAATATAGATGACATTTCAATGTTACTGAAAATAAGCTCAGGATTATTGCATGAAATGTAAAAATTTGCATTGAATGATGGGGATATGAGACATGAGGCAGTGATTGCTACTGTCTCTTTGCTTGCTAAGTATCTTCTGTAAGCAACAATAAAATTCTTTAAATATTTTGCATATTATTTATCACATGTAATGTGTTCAAGGAGAGGACTTAAAACTCTCAGTGTTGCCATCTGTGTAAGCCTAGATCTATCGGTTCTTTTTCCATTTCTTGTTACAGTTGTTTGTCATAATGGAAGAATGTTGTCCTCTTTCTAGCTCATTATATATTTTGTGTATCTGTTTTGTGCAATTAATACTTAACAGTAATGATGTAGTTAATTTGTTGAAGGATGTCATTGCAAGAAAGTTATAGCATGGAGCTTAGGAGCACAATCAGATGTTATTTATACTCCCTTTATACCTTAGTGTTATGCTTCATTTGAAGAAAGAAATAAATAATTTGTCTTTTGTTCAAAACCAGATATAATTATAACATGGTTTTTCTATTACGTTCATCGTCCCAGTCCAACACAGGTGTGTTAGCTGCAGTTGATGGCACATTTTCCTGTACTGAAGTTGCTATTTCTAATACTTCGCGTATCTTCCACAAAGGTTGTAAGTTACAAGAAGCAGGAGTGTGGGTGGTACATACAGAGCCCCATTCTTGGCTACAGTTGCAAACTGGCAAGGTGAAACTCTCAGCTGCTCAACTGCAGTAAATGTGGTGTAGATGGCCTCCTCACCCAGAGACCCTCACCCTCCTCACCTGTCTTTAGCCTGCATTCCTCCAGGAGGTGGTACTGGGAAAGATGGAGAGTCACACTGACTGTGGCGGGGGGAGAGAATGCAGTGGGACTCTGCTCCCCTGCTCCAACTGTCAGTGGGTACATAGCGGTTACATAAGTGTGTGACCACTGAGCTGGGGAATCGGACAGCTGTGCTCTTCCAGCCTGCCTTCCCTGTACTGTAGAAAAGAGTTGAATATGAATATCCTTGGCTGGTCTACTAGTCTCTCCACAGGAGATCAGAAGGTTGGTTTGTGCACAAAATGGGCTTTACCTAAATGAATATGAACTGGTATCATATAATAAATTATAAAAACTCTTGCAAACTCAGCAATTAACTGACAAAACAACACAGAACATGCTGAAAGTGGAATCTTTCTCATGTGAAGGAACATGCATGACTAGAAAGTAACCGAAAAATGACTGTAGAGTGTGCCTTCAAATGAGAATGAAGGAAGACCACATACAGAAACTGGGAGCTCCAGAGATTTGCCAATACAAATTGTCATTTTTCATGGGAACACAGGAATTACCATGCTAGATTAGTTTGGCTAGCCCCGAACTTTGCCTTTGATAATCATTAGTATGAAGGGCTTCATAGGAAGTTTTAAGAAATGTCCACGACAAATAACTGTTGATGAGCAAGGTAAATTTTTTCCTGGTGACATCAACTGGTGGTTAATCAACACTGTGAACAGGTCCTCTGTTAAATCTGCCCAACTTACTTATGTATAAACACAGTAATATACCCTCTTGTTCTATCAACATCTATATTTTGGTAGGTACAAAGATTGAATGTGGACATGCTCATACATATACTGAGCCCATACATTATGTTTTTCTGAATTCCTTCAACTTTCTGCCTTCAGTAAAACATACTGCATGGGATATACTTAAATTTTATTAATATTCTGTACAGCCAAATATCCCCTTGTTAGTGTATAGGAGATAGGTGATTGGCAAGTCCTGGTTAATTGCTTATTATTTTGGATGTTTTCATTAAACACCCTTATGTCCATGTGAGCAGTTTATGAGCCTAAACCCATTTTGTTTTCTGTAGAACTTAACAGAAATGTAAAATTGCACCATAAACACATTGGGGAAGTTTTATTAAAGTACCAACTTCTAAAATTCTTTTCTACTTGCTAGTACATAAATATGCTGTTGAAAATTGGCAGTATACAATGAATTTAGGAGAAAACTCACAGGGAATCTAATATGGCCTTTATTAACACCATATTGTTTTAAAAATACTTTTACAGTTTGTTGCACAATATGAGCTTGGTAGCTACAAGAATACAACAATTTTTGGTATTTATTGCATAAGAACGAGTAGCACATATTGTTCCATTACAGTGCCAAATTAAAAGTTAAAAATACTAGGCCAAATACTAGGGCTTTCAACTCAGTGTCAGATTCTGCTTTCCTTAATGAAGCAGACTTTTATGTGCCCAGTAAGGGACTTGCTTACTCAAGATGAGTAACATTGCCAAGACATAATCTTTACAGGTCACCCATGTCACGGACTCCTACTGATCTTCCTGTTTCTAAAGCTAACTTCCTTGTGACACAATAGTGATATATGACTCACTTTATTCATATCACTGCAGTTACAGGGAACTTGCTCATGTATGAAAGAGAAGGCAGCCAGATATTCAACTATTATTTATTCAATGACAACCCTAAAAGGACTCAGTGAATTATGAGCAAAAGCTCAGAGCAGAGGTTTAGTGTTTATTTGCTTTACAGAGAATGCATCAGAACACATTTGGTTTTAGGTCTCCAAAAAATAGCAGGAATGCATCTATACTTTTATGATCTGACCAGCTTTACCTGTGTGCCAATCCCAGTGGCCGTGACCAGAGTTATGGTAATTCCTCCTCCTTAAACACTATGGAGCTCCACAGGATTACAAGCAGAAGTGCTCAGGAAGACCAAACACAGGTCCTGCAACTCTGCCATGATTTTATGTGGGTTTTAATCTCCTGCACACAAGCAACCTTCCTGCTTGTACTGCATCTCAGAGAGATCTGATCTGAGAAAGCCTGCATCAGTCCAAAGGTTCTGGGGAAGCTAAGTGGCCATCTAATAGTACCAACATTGTTAGCATGGTCAATTTTTCCTCCACCATCCCTTGTTCCCCCTACAAACGGATGCACAACTTAAAATGCCAGGCAGTTGTTACACTTTTCCATGCTGTTCAGATTCTTGGATGTGCAAATGCCTGAATGGGCATCTAAGTTAATGACTTCCATATGTAAAAAAAACAGTCTGCCCTTCTATCCCTATGTGCCAGAGTTGTCATCCATTATGTCTACATTTCTGAGGCATGATACTAAACATGTTTCTTTCTGACAATTTGGGCCGCTCAAAATTCTCTTAAGTTTTGTATATAAATATACTGAGGACATATTGCATTGCTTTCTGTGAGAAATGTGTTATGTAGCCCTGAAAGCCAGGATATTAATGGTCTGTATAACAATCAGAAAATACCAAAGCATAATATTGTATCATGTAAAATAGCTGAAAAGATGGTAAAATGCAATGAGAGCCATTGTAGCAGAACACAGTGTTCCTTTCTCTGGGCCTTGTTCCCATTAAGGATTTAGAAATACTAGATGGAGTTCAGAGGAGAAAAGTAAAATAACAAACTCGCAGGGGCTGATCCATGAATTAAAGGTACATATTAACCTATAAGTCCATACTCTACATATCAACAGCAAATATTTGCACAAAATATTTAGTTCCGTCCTTCAAAAAAGTCTTGGTGACACATGTTTTTTAAAAGACTGGTAGTTAAAAAAATGTGAACAAGAAAATGTCAAAAATATTTATGTAAGCAAAACTATATTGGACAAGAGACCGTAACAGTTAGACAACATACGTGGCCTATAAATATTGTCTGGGGCTGGAAGAAATAGTTTACATTTTCTCATTTTCTGTAAGAATAATGAGATTACTTTAAAAAGGAAGATTTTTAGCTTCTTTCATCAGTAATGTTTATGGCAGTGAAAACTATAAAAAATGGAGAAAGGCAAACAATGCTGATTTGATGGTATTGAAAGGTAGTAGAAGGGAATAGTTCCAGCTTGAAGGGACCTACAATGATCATCTAGTTCAACTGCCTGGCCACTCCAGGGCTGACCAAAAGTTAAAGCCTGTTATTAAGGGCATTGTCCAAATGCCTCTTTTTAAAGCTCTGACAGGCACAGGGCACTGACCACCTCTCCGGGAAGCCTGTTCTA
>JANZLQ010000077.1:295571-309777 GCA_026212715.1 Elanus axillaris | reverse complement strand
GTGTCCCTGACCAGCTCACCTCTGCTGCTGCAAGCGTAGCTCCTGGGTGCCCTGGCTGCCTGGAGCTGGCAGGGCTGCGGAAAATCCTTCAACAGTTCTGCAGTCTGGCCCTGAGAGCTGCAAGGAGCAACTCCCCGAGCAACTACAACACTAGTACCAAGGCCTCACTCAGTGCTCCAAACCTTGCAAACTGCTCAGTTTGAACACAGGGATGAGCTGGCTGGCTGAGTGTTGGTGCCTAAATATAAGCAGTGAGGTATGCCTGGTCACAGTCCATTGCTCAGGGGTGTTTTAGTTCCATCCCTCTGTGACATCACAACAGGCCGTCCCTGCCCAGCAGTGCTGCAGCCCCAGCACACATGTCTATTGCTGGGTGATATCACAGTCCACCGCTGTGGGGTGGGGGAAGTGATTGAGTGGCTTCGTGGTGCTTAGTTGCTGGCTCGCGTTAAACCACAACACCATCTCATAGTTGGACAACTTGTCCAGAAGGATGCTGTAAAGGACAGTACCAAAAGCCTTCCTAAAATCCAGAAAAGCCACATCTGCCTTCCCTTCACCCACTAGGAGGCCTGCCTTATCATGTAAGGATCGACAGGGCTTTCCCTTTGTGAACCCATGTTGACTGTGCCTGATGATTGCATTGCCCTTGAAATGCCTTTCAGTAGCACCCAGTAGGATCTTCTGCTTCATTTTTCCAGGTGCTGAGGTTAGAGTAACAAGTCTGTAGTTTTCCGAGTCTTCCGTCATGCTTTCTTTTAAATTGGAACACTGTTGTCCAGCTCCCAGTTAGCAGGGACCTACCTAGGCTCCCAAGATTTTTGGTAGGTGATGGAGAGGGGTCCTGCCATCACATGCTCTAGCTCATTTAGTACACAGGAATGAATTCTACCAGGTCCCATGGATGTATGAACATTCAGCTGATAAGCTGGCCCCTTACAATTCCCATGTCCTCACATGGAAACTCACTGTTCCCACAGTCATGGTCCTCCAACTCAGAGGATCACACAGCCCAAGGTCTATAATTAGTATTAAAGACTGAGGCAAAAAAAGCACTGAATGCCTTCACTTCTTCTGCACCCCTACTTGCCAGGGGACCATCCTTAAGAAGTACGGGTCCTACATTTTCCTTGGATGTCCTGTTGGTATTAACTCACTTTAAAAATCCTATCTTGTTTTCTAGTATAAAAATAGCCAGTTTCAATGCCAGTTGAGCTTTGGTCTTTCATGTTATATCCCTACATATGCAAATGATGGTTCTGTAACCTACCTGTGAAGCTCGACCTTGCTTCTAGAGATCAGCCAATCTCTTTTTCCTCCTGAGTTCCAAGAGGAGTTCCCTGTTGAGCTAAGCTGGTCTTCTGCCCCGATTGCTTGCCTTGCAACAAAATGGGATGGCCTGCTCCTGTGCTTTAACTGACAAGCACTCATGGACGCCAAAGCCCTCAAAAGCAGATTCCCAGGTGACACTGTGAAGTAGGTAACCAAGCAGCTTAAAGTTTGGTCTCTTTAAATATGGAGTAGCAACACCAGTGAACTTTTTTCTCATTACACTGCAAATTTTAAACTCAACCATTTTGGAATCACAGTGGCCAAGACAGCCACCTACCATCACATATCCCATGAGCCCTTCTCTATTCAAAAATGACAAGTCGAGGAGGGCACCTTTACTAGTTGGCTCACTGAGTACTTATGACAAGAAATTCAGCCAACTCTAGGAATTTCCCAGGCTTGCTTGTCACAGCAATATGTTACTCCCAGATGATGTCTGGGAAGTTGAAATCTCCCATAAGGACAAAGACTACTGATCCAGAGACTTCTCTTAATTGCCTATAGAATAATTCAGCAGTGCTTGCGTTAACAGGTATGGAAGAGAGGTACAGTCTATAGGTTTATGCATTAATCTACATCCGTTTCTAGATCAACAACAAATTTCACTGTAAATCCTAGCAACACACTGAGACATACAGGGAAATTAAAAAGAATGCCTTGTATTTGAAAGTCCACTATAGAACTTTCTATGTCTATACTGTGTTCCTGGTACATGGTTTATGTAGTATCTATGCACTAGTCTCTTCAGGTATGGAAAAAATGAAAGTCTGGCCTGTAGATGACATGCAGAGGGAACAAGAAGTCATCTGCAGTCTGAGTTCTTTATAAACCACTCTTTTTGTCAGAAGTCTATGATTTTTTTAACAAGTGCAGGATTATGGTTGAGAAGAAAACTGACTTCTCTACCTCAAAAAAAAAAATGCTACACAGTCCTCACTTTTATGTATGATGATCACGCTTGTTGTGATAGACAGGTAAGTAACATGTCAGATGATTGTACAAAAAGTCAGCTGGGTCTCAGAAGATTATTTTATAAGTAGGATGTGATATAATTAATCTGAGTAGTAAGAAAAGCCTGAGAGCCTCCTGGAGCCATTTTATCACTATCTGTTACAATCTGTCCATGTGACACTTGCTAATCTGATGCTTTCACTCACTAGCTTGCTTTCCTGCGAGCTTTCATTGTTTATTTTTCTTCTGATAATTCTGCTTACATAAAACTCATGCGATAATGCTCCTTAAGGAAGGTACTCTCTTTTTGTTCATGTGTGGCCTCAAGAGATTACAGAGAGACTCCACAGACTCTGTGCCAGACTCTCCTCTCTCTACACCATGTCTTTATAGTGTGGCTGGAAGCAGACTTTTTCCCTAAAAGAGCATTGTAGTGTACGAGGGTAACAATGGTCTAAATACACTGCTGCTTTCAAGAGTGATTACTGCATGTCCTCCAATCATTGACTAAGATGTTTTTTCCCTCTTGTCGATTCTCATGGGCAGATTTCAGAAGGATTGCCTCAGTATCAGCAGTGATCTAATTGAAGCTGTTTCATTTTCCCATCCATTGCAGTTAGTTCAGATTCCAGATGCTCAAATTTTCCGTAAGTTGCTGAAGCTATCTCCTAAAATAAGGAAATCACAAGGTCATTAGTTCAGTCCCATGAGCAATCCTTGACTAAAATCTGAAATTAGCCAAGGCCAGTTCTCTTGACTTCAGCATCCTTGCTAAGTTTGAAATGTTTCTTTCTTCAGTTACTGGCATCTTTACTCTGTTTATCTGTATCTCCTCAAAAAGCATTTATGGGTATCTAAGCATAAATGAGTAATCCTAATTAAATTTAAAAAATGAAACTGTTGAGAGCAGAGCCTAAAGAAACTTGACCTCCTTGTTTACTCCTGCCCTCCAGACTACATCTCTTAATATCAATTTGAATAATATGGCGTGTTCTTGTATACATAGAATGCTTTCCGTCTACATTTTTTCCTCACTCTTGTACAGTGAGATAATCTCAATTCTACTACCTTACCATGGCTTTAATTTGGCATAAATTTTCTGGCAACATTGGATTACTTGATATTTACATCAGATGAAGGAAATGGGATCCAGCCTTCAACAAGGATCTCATTTTGTTATGGTAGAATCTTTTTGTGCAATGTAATAGGGGTGCTGGCAATGGAGAGAATGTAAAAAGGCAAAGCAACAACAGCGTTTTCTTCATCAGGTAACTGTGGTTTGATAGCTTGAGCCATATTTGTTATTTATTTTACAAGTCTTTCTTTACAGAACATGGTGTAATAACTAGCTTTCAGTATTATGTTCTTGGATTGCCTGCCTCAGCTTTATTAAATATTTTCTGCACCATCTCTGAAAATGCTAGGCACCAAAAACTGTAGTTAAAATATATTGAAGTTACTTCATAGGAAAACTTTTTGTTGCCATTTGAATCCTTTAGAATAGGAAGCAAAATGTGCTCCTTAGAGAGATACTCTTTAGAGAGGTACTCTAGGACTGGGACACAACAAATTTTTTTTTTTAAGACTGTGTACACACACTTTTTTAGTCACTCTTTTTCCAAGTATCTCTGACTCAGCTGTAGCTACAGTCCTAAAATATCCACAGAGCAGTTGCCTGCATATGGCAAATGGTGGTTTTCCTGAACTGCAGCAGATTCTCTTGTTGGAATTTCAGTCAGGACCATTCGTGGTTATTAAAGCACTTAGGTAGAGGAGAAAAGAAATTAAACTACATATGCCAATAATTTTTATTTAAATTCAAGGATGACTAGAAGTCCAAGGGCAGTCTGCAGCTCAGTAAAAAGATTACTAAATCTGAGACATGAAAAGAAGGACAGGTTACTGGAATATGAAGTGTTTTTCTTGGAAATGATACAGTGTATGTGTTTGCCTATCTATTTATAACATGAAACATGACCCAAGCACATTCTTCCTGTGCAACACGTTAAGTGTTGCATGCGTTTTGAATACGCATGTAATGGTGAAATACACTCAAAAGCTGCTATTATGAACTGACCCAGTTTTCTCTCAAAACTTGTCAAAAACCCTTAGGAAACAATAACGATAATTAATAAACAGGTTTGTATAACAAGTTTTGAACCTGAGTCAAGAAGAAAACGTTTTGCCTATGTGCCAAGTAATTTATCTAACACTGAAAGTGCATTTCTGTAGCACTCCAAGCTATTTTTTCAGTTTGATGCAGAAGACAGTGTCTGTTCAAAACTTCTGCTAAATTTATGCCTTAGTACGTATCTGAAACGTTCACTAGAGGAATAGGAGCTCTTCTGTTCTTGTCTGTGACCATTTTACCACTCAAAGGTTATGGGAAAGAACATTAAAATGGGGTAAAGAGCAACAGAATATGCAAAGAAATCAAAAGAATTTCTCTCAGTGTAGCTGATTAAGTACAGCATCAGGCAGAAAGTTAAGTAAACACACAGTCATAGAAAAAAAATCCTACACTGGGGGAAAGACTCCTTTGGTTCTTATAAGAAGTATTGCTAGATGGCAAGTCTAATTCTCACAAGAACTTTGTTGCAAACTTTGTAGTCAACATTTGGAGCTTATCCTGTCAAGCAGAAAGTATAACCACATGCAGCATGAGAGAGACATTTCAGTTTGTATGACAAATGTTACTTGAAAATGGGCTTTGCTTTTAATTTAGAACACTGTAAACACATCAGGAGAAACTAGTTTTGATCATTTGCCAAATATTGCACAAGTATTTAGACTAATAAATAGCCTTCTATAACAGGAAGTGTACTGTATATTTTATGTGTTCCCACAATTTTTAAGAGAAAGTCTCATCCCTTCTGTTTCACAGATGTTTCTAGAGAAAAAGAAAACTAGATAAAATAGCATATATTACTATCAAAAAAGCATTTCAATCATCAGCTAAAGATTTAGGAAACATTTAAGAGTACATTATAAATAAGAGCACATTTAATTAGAGAGGTTTGCTCACTGACTAGTCTTTCAGACCCCAGGTTAAAATTATGCTTTACTTAATAAAATATGATGTATAGTTAAGAAAATAATCATAGGGTCTATCATGTCATGATTTTCATTGTGTAAATTACAAAGTAAGGCATATTCCAGCTGTTAGGAAAACCAACTAGTCTAGTTTCCTACATCATTATTAAAGCATGTAGATCAGACCTATGAATGTACAAAATACCAAATATTCTGTCTCACACTGCTGTTATCAGGGCTACAATATGCACTGAGATCTAAGGGTTTTGTTTGGTAAACTTTGTGCTGGACTCTCCCTTTTGTATCCAGAATGTCGCAGGAAGGAAGCAGATCCAAACAACATCTATGCCTTTCAGGTGTGGCAAAAGCTCTCTTATTTATGTTGCCTCACCATCTGGCCCAGTAGTATGGAACAACAAAAAATAGTTCCAAACATGGGAACAAAATTTCTGCTTCTAAAACTCCATATAAACTGCATGGAAAGTACTGGTACATGCTAGATCAAGAAATGCACGATTACCTTTATTTAGGTTTTCACAGGAGAAAGAAGTTGTGTTGTTGTCAGAGGTAATTTCAACTAAATTCTGCAGAAATTCAGTGTGACCTTGGGGAAGGTACAGGACAGTAGGCAGACCACTCAGCAAGTTCTTGGAAATGAGTTAGTAATAAAGTTTTGATGCAGACAGCGAAATATGCAAATAGTGAAGAAGTTGGATCCTAACCAATGAGTTTAAGAATGTTGAGACTGCACAGTAAAGTGGATCAGAGAGACCATGACATGACAGCTGATCACTTTTAAAGATGGAGTAATGTAAAATGAAATCAGCAGACTGAAAAAATGCAGAAATCAGGAAGACAAGTCAAAGAAGTTAGAGGTTTAAGAGAACTGGCAAAGTGATACTAAGGACACAAAGCAGGAGACAGGGAATGTAGGAAGGGAGCAATTTGCTTAAAGATGGGTTTCACTGGCACCAAGCATAAGCAAAACATACAGAAGGTGGAAACTAGGTTCAGTTATGTAAGCACACATGAAGGTCTGAGGCAGAAAATGAGCTAGACACATGAACAGGAACAAGAAGCATATATGCACTTCAGCACTATAAGACTGAGAAGGGAATTGCTGCTCTGCTACAGGACAGAAAGGAGGAACTAATGATAGATATTACAGACAAAATTTAAAGGTTTAGTATTTTTGGATTAGCATTCTCTAACAAAGTTAATGCAAGCAAGCAGCCAAGACAATACCTGTACATGACAGCATAAGAATACTCCAGTAAGCTGGACGCTTTCAAATTGGCAGAGACAAAAGAATTTCAACTCGATTCTTACAAAGCAAGGATTTGTGAGATTCCTGCTTAAACAATCATCTGAAGCTATCTCAGATATTGCAGTAGCTGTTCTTGAGAAATGGGGTGATGCTCTGGGAAAAAAAAGAAATACATTGTTTCTTTAAAAATGGGAGGCAAACTGAAAGATTACATATCAATCTATTTGTAAACAATTGAAAGTTAGTGAAGAAACAGGTGAGGACAAACACGAGTTCATCATGAACACACTAAGCTGTCTTACTCTACCACAGGGCAAAAGGCTGCAGGGCAAGGAAGAATAAGTAGATGGTATATATCTTTACTACTGTAAGGGTCTTCTGTCTTAGATGACAGACACATAGTAGGCTAGGGAAGTGTGATCAAGATGAAATGCCAAAAGCAGTAGTATGACAATATTGCAGTAAGTCAACAGTTTTTCATTGCTAAACAAAAGCTAGACCAAGTGGGATTTTGCAGTAGCCCATGCCTAGTTTAATCTGTTAAATATTTCCATTACTACTATGAAAATGTAATAATGTAATAATGTGTTTATTAAATTTGCAGACAATTTGGACCTGAGACTGCCTGTGAAGTGGAAGACAGGTTTAAGATTCAAAATGACGTTGGCAAAATTGGAGAAAGAAGATGCAACTGAATGGACGATATTCAACAGTCAATGCAAGTTACCATATTCAGACAAGAATGTTCAGTTACACAATTGCAGAATAAGCAGCACCTGGCTCATGACAGGCCTCCATGAGGGTGAGCTGTGAGTTGTAATGGATTACCAGTTGATCATGAGTTAACAAAATCATGCTGTTGGAAAAAAGCATATTGGGTCATATAAACAGGAGAAGAGCTTACAAGATGCAGATAGAAATCCTGCATTATTAAGGCGACAGGTGTTTTCAGTTTTGGACACTACCTTCAAGAAGAACCTGAAGCAAAATCCAACCAATAGCAGAGAATCCAGAATAGGGCCATGAGAAGGAGCTCATCAAACACAGGACCTACAAGACTGGGAAAACTGAGGTTAATTAACCTAAAAAAAAAAGAAAAGACTAAGGAATAATACAGATAAGAATCTTCATGTACATAAAAAGTTGCTGCAAAGAATGAGGTAATTATTTATTGTCTGTTCAAGAGGGATAAGATGAGAAATAATAGGCTTCAACAACAGCATGAAAAATTAGAACTGGGCATTGAGGAAAACTTACAGAAAGGGTTGAGAAGCACTGGGCCAGATCACTTGTGAAGGCTGTGAAGTCTCCATTGCTGGAAATGTTTAAGAGCACCTTAGATAAGGATCTGTCACTACGTTAATTTTTTGGGGAATGGGGGTAAATAGGTCTACTTCTTGAAGCTCCTTTAGCCTTACTTTGTGCACTTTTGTAATCTGTCTTGGTCCTAGTTGCTTATCTCCTTAACAAACCTTCTCTGCTTCAGAAATCATTATGTATAAAAGCTAATCAGTATTTGCAATGTACTTGGGAATAGTGCTGATTGAATTGCTGAATCTTATGAACACAATCAAAGAATCAATGTTTAGATAATTGTCAAGGAATTAATGTGTATATCTATAGCTATACAAACCATATGTATCCCTACTTAGGAACACAGGCCCAGCTATATGAGGATTTATGGTTGCCAGCAATATCATAGAATCATATGGTATCTCAAGTTAGAAGGGACCCATAATGATCACCGAGTTCAACTCACTGGTCTCACAGGACTACCTAAAACTAAATCATATGACTAAAATATATATAGTAGTGGAGATGTTGCAGGAGTCACTGGTACGTAGAATAAGGAATCATACTCCCACTCCTTACTAAGAGTGGATAAGACAGTTGTATTATTTCTAGTCTGGCTTTCATTAGATGTTAGTGTTTTACTCTTCTTCCCATCTCCATTGCATCAAATCTTTTATTTATTGCAGCTTATCACCGTCATTACAAACAAAAGCTTACAGAGTGAAGTTTAATGTAATTGGATGACATTTTCTTTTTATAACATGTAAAAAGGCATATATAGCCATTATGATTTGCTCTGGATATGACTTCAGCCACTATTGAAAAGTTACTGTTCCCTAATAATAATGAAATAACTTTTCCTGAATGAAAAAGCCAGGTAGTGATTTAGCTATCTCTGCTTCCTGAGTGCTTTCTGAATTATGGTTCTATTTAAGAAATAAGTGTCTATTATAATCACACTTTTTGAAGGGATTATTTCACTTATAAATTATTTTATTATCTTTTAGATTTGCTATAACATCTTGACCTGTATCTGATTTCTACCTAATTAAACACTTTATCACCTCATCAATTCCTTTTTGAAATGTCAAATTATTACTATTATTGTTTTATTGCACAGCAATAAGAATTATATTGGTAAGAAGACCCAATTTTGGCTTGAAAAAGCTTCAACTCATTGGATCAAAATTTGCATACAGATCTAACTAGGAACTTGATTTAGTTCAAAATTGCAGATAAACAGAAAACTGTGGTATTTCACATTTATAATGTGAAAAAGCTGTATGGTTCAACACAGATGTTTTTGAAACTTATTAGCTAGGCAGTAGTAATAAAAAATGTATGAATTACTTTTGGAAAATGTAATTCTTAAGAAAAGGGATTTGTAATTCCTTTGACTAGGCATTTTTTTTCTCAGTTTTTTCCTTACTTTTATTTTAGGCAATGAATCACAGACACTACAGTTGGAAAAATCCAGTTAAGTCACATCTACCATCAATGTAAAAGAACATATTCTTCACTATTTTTCCATGCTAATCTAAAAATTGTCATATTATTGGATTTTCAGTACATAGTGTAGTAATTCCCTTACTTGTTCTCATTAATATGAATCAATTTTTTTTCCTGATCCAGTTTAAATGCAAGTTTTCTCTATCATATACTGCTGTAAACATAGATCTGCCTAGATTCAGTATCTTTACTTTCCTTGCCAGTTTTACATGTTACCCCTTTACAGTTACCTTACCTTTTAAGGAGCATGGCTTTCTCAGAGTGAGAAACTGAAATTTTCTAAAAATAAGACCTTTTCCTCTAGTCAGATTAAAGCAGATAAAATCCATAGTCACTTTCAAATGCAGGGGACTGGAATTGCATTGTGTCTTTCTAGTAACATGGTTTATGAGAAAATACATCTAATTTTGCAGAAAGGCAGAGGAGGCAGAAGAAATATTCAGAATTTGGATTAAAATGATACACAAAAAACTCAGGAAACATTTTTTTCAGGATAAAATGAGCTGAACTCCTGGCCTTAATGTAGTTAAAAGAAATACAGCCATTGAGATCAGTGGTACCAGAATTTCACTGTGTTTATCTGGAAACATATTCAATACTTTTAACATTAATTTCATCTGAAGACACAGCGGAGGTATTCTACTACTTTGTCATTGAGCTGAATGAATAAAAATATCATCTTGTATGAATTGTCCAAAATAGTCTGATTTCAGTTGTCTGCTTTAATTTAAACCCCCAAACTAATAAATTTACAGTGTTCTATAGTACAAATTTCCAATGTACGTAAAACTGGAATATATATTTTCTGTTTAGTCAGTTAAAAGATAGTGCTTTTTTGACAAAATTGTTTTGTTGTTCATCTGCCAAGTCTTGTAAAAAGAGTTACTTTCTTTGGAAATCTTTATAAACTCCTAAGTTTATAAAATAAAATAATACAGTAGCATTATAGTATAACAAAAAATATACCCAGCAATGTTAACAGCATAACTAGGGAATTGAATCTGAGCATGCTAGGAAACCATTTAAGGGAAAAAAGGATTAGCAAATGCATGTCATTTTGCTTGTGTAATTTGTCATTAAGAAGAGAAAAATAAATATATAGGTCAGAGGTGAAAGTTTAATTTTACAAAAAGTTCCTTTCCTGTATTTTTAGCACTTAGTAGAAGGCAAGATTGCAGGTCTTACAATTTCTTTCAGAATCTTCCTGGGGGAGGATGAAAAAGCATCCACCCCTTTGAAATAACAGTCTTGCAGGGGTATTGCAGTGGTTGAGATCAGACGGCATTTACTTCTCTCCATTTCACCTCATGGAAATCCTGTTACCTATGATTCCTGTACACAAGGTTTTCTTAGAAAGGAGGACTAAGAGGGACAATAAGGCCACCTACAAATTCCCTGAGAAATGTTACAAGTAATTTATGACTGTCATGCCCAGCATTGCAAAGAATTAATTGATCTTGCACCTTATTGCTTGAAAACTTTTATGAGGTAGGTTTGGGCAACAGAAATGGAGAGTCTAAGTGAGTTTCCTAATTCTCTTCCCTCCATCCTTGACGTCTCTCATATGGATAGCTATGCCACCTTAAAGCAAAAGATTTTTTCACGTTTATCTTTAAGGTCTTGCAAACTTTCCATGTGAGGACATGATCGGAACTGGTACTAATAGGTCATACAATGTTATTCATATTATTTTTGAGAATCTAGCACAGCTTTATGAATAACTTGTTACTTTATAGCAGTTCACTGCTCCACTGAGGGTAAAAAAAGCAGCAACGTATAAAGACACTACTTTGTTTTGCTTGATATAGTGACTACATACAAAAAGTGGTTTAAAAGTGGTTTCAAACAAAGCAGAAGAAAAATTAACAGATATTTGCATGGATTTAGCTTGTGCAATGACACTGCTTCAATATTACCATATGTCACAACTTTTACCCAGAACATACCTGTTTTCTCATATAGTTCATTTCTAAACTCTAGGCCCTCAAGATGGAAATACTGCAACTTAGTCAGTTTGCATGACTTCTGACAGAAAGATGAAAAATTAGCAAAAGGCACATCCTTGGCATTCCAGTGACGTCACCGACAAAGTGTAGTTCTCTGTAACAAGACATGGAAATAACACATAAGAATAGCTGGCCTGTCTTTCAAGACAGTTAATTACTTGCCAATCTTAGAAATTACTGGGCCATTCTAGTTTAAACTTAGCCAAAGCCTGAGGCAGGCATTCAGCATGGCAAATCTTAGTCTGAATGGCTACATTTATTACAATTGTAAACTGTTTTATGATGTGGGCAGGTGGACAAATGTAGGCGGCATCTGACTATAATATGGAATAGTTTTCTGCTTTTGCCTTTCACATGCAGAAAAAAAAACCCCAGTGGGTCTGGATGAATAAGCTCTGTGCCAAAGCCAGCCTCCAAGTAGTTAAATGTCTCTCATCTATTCTGCATCCCACACACAAGTGTGTGTGGGAATGCTTGTAAATTTAATGAAGTGCTGACTGAAAGAAGTTTATGCCTGGCTTCCAATTAGATACTAACAAACTAACCTTACGTAGCATAAACTCCTTAGTATGAAGATGGAATATGTTAGCTATAAGCAAACTCAGAGTGCCCAACTTTATAACATTGCCAAGTCTTTTTTTTTTTTCTTCACAGAACAAGCATTTCCTTTTAATATCTTGGCTCAATTCACTTCCTTTTTGAAGTCAGTGTGACCTCCCCACTGATCCCAATGGGTTTTCCACTGGGGTCTTCGATGTGCAGCTGTTGCTAATACAGGGTAAGTATTCAAATACTGCACAAAATGAGTAACAGGAAGTGGTTTATAAATTTATCTTGTACAATAATCTAACCCAGAAGATAGACCAGAGGACAAAAGGATATCTATTCCTTTTCCTTAGATCTCCCAGGTCACAAGTAAATGGTGGTTTTCCACCTATTCAGGTCTAGTTGCACATTCCAGCTATCTCCTGGCTCCAAGTTTAGGCAGAATCTGGGCATATTTGCCCCTCTGTTAGAAAGAGGACAGAATAGAAATGGTCTCCAGTATGCTTCACCTGCATTTTTTATGAGCTCCACCTGTATGATGCATCTTTAACATAAGCACTGTGGCCTCTTACTCTGTACAAACACTATATTAATCAATTCTATCAGTCATAAAAAGTGAACTTTACTGCTAAATTCTTCAAAAAGTGAGCTGGGTATCATGATACAGAGCACTTCAACACCCAACTTTCAGGACACCTAGTTGTTCTGCTGGGCTCTATAGGCCTTTGGAACCTACATGTCCATGAGAAAAGGTGGACACCTAAGACTGGGATATCCAAAAAGCAATGTAAGTGGCAAACAATCTAAGCTAGCCAATAGGGAAATACTGAGGAAGACAACATATTTAAAAATTTTATCCTATTAATGAGTCTCCTTAGTCCTATAATCATGAAAAAAATTGCTTTGCCACTTACTGGAATTTTTACAAGTACATTTGGAAGGCTGTAGCACCTCTTTACATCTATTTCCAAAAACTGCTGTCTTCAAATTGTTATCACTAATCTGTTTCTTACCTTTGTTGCTAGTTTTGTGTTAATAACAGTGTAACAGCTGGTTACATTCTAACTGGAAATGGAACAGTAGCTCACTTGGTGCCACTGAGCATCTTCTAAGTGCATTTTTTCTCCAAGACATGCTGTATCTGACAAGTCTGACAGATCACATAATACAGCCAGTAAGAAGTTTTCAGCCAGCCCATGAAATTAAGTCTTAGATACAGTAAAAATGACTAAAAAGATGCAGAGTCTGATTGCGGAGAAATGTCACTTTGTGAACATGCCAAAACTAATTTGAATAAATCTTTAAATGGTACTTCAATTAAGTTTTCCAGTAATGAATAAAGAATATGTGTATCATCTCTTAATTGAAACTTACTTATTTTTCTATTCATTAAGAAAACCCACCTATCTTCACTTCTCCTTCACTATTGTGGCTATTTTGTATACTTCTCTTTTGGCATATGTGATACTTCAAGGTGTAAAAGTTTAGAGAGCTTGCTTTTATGATACACTTGCACATGTTTTCTACATATAACTCTAAAAACATCACTTTGTATTTGAAAGAGAAAATTTTAAAGAATTTTCTTCCAACAGACTTAAATAATATATCACCTTATTCTTTGTATATCCCTGTGTACTTTTTCCTTTTAGCTTACTACCTAAGCTTTGTTATTTGAACAATGGCTTTCTTCTTCTCTAGCCCCATTTTCTTTTTATATTTGATCCTCTCATGAAGTTCTAACTGAATTTGTGACATCAGTCATTTCCATGGGAACAGACTGACACTTTAAACATAGGATTATGGCAAATTCAACACAGCATCAAGTAAAAGGAAAGTAAGTCTATGAGCAAGCAAGATTTTAGTAGAGCACAACAGTGTTCTGTTAAAAGGGTGGAGAAAGGATTATAAATGCTGAATACACTTCCACTTTTTAACACTGCAGTTCTGCGTGATGGTCCATGCATTGTGGTTATTTATTTCAGATGTTCACAATATTTGATGTAACATCTGTGGCACTCAGAGATTGCCAAAAGTTTCAGGCATATTCATCAGTCTCATTTTTACATATCTAGTACAAGACACAGTGGGTTTTCATGACTACTTGCAGTTGCAAATAGAATCACAGAATCATAGAAAGGTTTGGATTGGAAGGTACCTTAAAGATCATCTAGTTCCAACCCCCCTGCTATGGACAGGGACACCTTCCACTAGACCACGTTGCTCAAAGCCCCACCCAAACCTGGCCTTGAACACTTCCAGGGATGGGGCA
>JANZLQ010000077.1:251095-261525 GCA_026212715.1 Elanus axillaris | reverse complement strand
CTTTTCCCAATTTTCTCCCCCATCCCACTGGGTGGGGGGGGGGGAAGCAGGTGAGCAGCTATGTGGTGTTTAGTTGCTGGTTGGTGTTAAACCACAACAATAGTGACAGGCTTCTGGGTCAAGATAAAGTCAGAGAGAGATCATTCAGCAGTTACTGTCATGGGCAAACCAGACTCGACTTGGGGAAATTAATTTAATTTATTGCTAATCAAATCAGACTAGGGTAATGAGAAATAAAACCAAATCTTAAAACACCTTCTCCCACCCCTCCCTTCTTCCCAGGCTCAGCTTCACTTCCTATTTTTTCTACCTCTTCCATCCTGAGCAGCTCAGCAGGACAGGGAGTGAGGGTTGTGGTCAGTTAATCACATGTTGGTCCTGACGCTCCTTCCTCCTCGGTGGGAAGAGCCCTAACACTCTTCCTCTGCTCCAGCGTGGGGTCCGTCCCACGGGAAAGTCTTCCACAAAATCAGGAATGGAGTGCTCCAGTGTGGGTCTCCCCTGGGGTCACAAGCCATGCCAGAAAACCTGCTCCAGTGTGAACTTTCTCTTTGCATGAGGCTGCAGGTCATGCGAGGAGCCTGCTCCAGCACAGGCCCTCCACAGGGTAACCGCCTCCTTTGGGCATCCACCTGCTCTGGTGTGAGGTCCTCCACGGGCTGCAGGTGGAGATCTGCTCCACCGTGGACCTCCGTGCGCTGCAGGGGGACAAACTCCTCACCATGGTCTTCACCATGGGCTGCAGGGGAACCTCTGCTCTGGTGCCTGGAACATCTCCTCCCCCTCCTTCTTCACTGACATTGGTGTCTGCACAGTTGTTTTTCTCACATATTCTCACTCCCCTTCCTCCACTGCAATTGTGCCAGGTTTCTTTGCCCTTCTTAAATATGTTATCACAGAGGCGCTGCTACCATCACTGATGGGCTCAGCCTTGGCCAGTGGTGGGTCCATCCTGGAGCCAGCTGACATCTGCTCTGTCAGACATAGGGGAAGCTTCTAGCAGTTTCTCACAGAAGCCACTATTGTAGCCGTCCCACTACCAAAATCTTGCCACACAAACCCAATATACCTCTTCTGTGAGAATCAGTAGAACATTTGTGTAATTGCATGAGGGTCATTTCTACCAGTTCTCATCAGTAGTAAGGTTAAGGATGCAAAAGTCTGATGAATAGTATTTCTCACTGGAAATCACACTTTTAATAGCATAACAGACTGCTTCTTATGCTGTTTCTTCTGTTCCAAATTTAAGTTTTGGATATTTCTCTGGTGTTTTGGAAAAGCATACAAGTCTCTGTACATGTCCTACTTTACATAACATAACAAGACAGAAGAAAGTTTTCCATTGTTGATGGTTTTTCATTCAATTATTCAATAGGGATTTAGAGAATGAATGCTTCTGCCCAAATGCTTAGGTTGCTATACCAACTATTTAAATTATTTTTTCCCTAAAGTATTTTTATTATTGTACTATAGTAGGGTACCTAAATGCATCAGTGCTGTTGTAAGTGAAAAATGATGCAATGATACAATCATTTAGCTTATAGTTAGAGGTGATTATAATGGAATTAATTTGCTGTTTCATTGTTGGCTGCAGAAAATACTGTGGAATTACTAGCTAGTATTCATAGAATCATAGAATCATTTAGGTTGGAAAAGACCTTCAAGATCATCAAGTCCAACCATCATCCGTGCCCCTTAGACCACATCTTGGAGTGCCTTGTCTACATGTTTTTTTAATACCTCCAGGGATGGTGACTCAACCACTTCTCTGGGCAGCCTATTCCAGTGTCTCACAACCCTTTCAGTAAAGAAATTTTTCCTAATATCCAACCTAAACCTCCCTTGCTGCAACTTGAGGCCATTACCTATCATCCTATATTCAGCCACCAGAGAGAAGAGACCACCCACACCTCACTAGAACCCCCTTTAAGATAGCTGTAGAGAGCAATAAGGTCCCCCCTCAGCCTCCTTTTTTTCCAGACTAAACAGCCCCAGTTCCCTCAGCTGCTCCTTATAAGATTTGTGCTCCAGGCCCCTCACCAACCTGGTTGCCCTTCTGTGGACACGCTCCAGTACCTCAATGTCTTTCCTGTAGTGAGGGGCCCAAAACTGAACACAGTTCATGAGGTGCTGCCTCACCAGTGCTGAGTACAGGAGAACAATCACCTCCCTTCTCCTGCTGGCCACACTGTTTCTGATACAGGCCAGGATGCTGTTGGCCTTCTTGGCTACCTGGACACACTGCTCGCTCATATTCAGCCAGCTGTCAACCAGCACCCACAGGTCTTCTTCCTCTGCCAGGCAGCTTTCCAGCCACTCTTCCCCAAGCCTGCAGTGGTGCATGGGGTTGCTGTGACCAAAGTGCAGGACCCAGCACTTGGCCTTGTTGAGCTTCATACAATTGGCCTCAGCCCATCGATCCAGTCTGTCCAGATCTCTCTGCAGAGCCTTCTTACCTTCAAGCAGATCAACCCTGCCTCCGAGCTTGATGTCATCTGCAAACTTGCTGAGGGTGCATTCAATCCTCTTGTCTACATCATCGACAAGGACATTAAACAGAACCAGCCCCAGCACCGAGCCCTGGGGAACACCATTTGTCACTGGCCGCAAACTGGATTTAACTCCATTCACCACAACCCTCTGGGCTTGTCCATCCAGCCAGTTTTTCACCCAGCTTAGAGTACATTTTTCTAAGCCATGAGATGCCAGATTCTCAAGGACTATACCATGAGAGACAGTGTCAAAGGCTTTGCTGAATTCAAGGTAGATAACATCCACAGCCTTTCTCTCATCTACAAGGCAGGTCACCTGGTCATAGGAGATCAGGTTGGTCAAGTAGGACCTGCCCTTTGTAAACCCATGCTGACTGGGCCTGATCCCCTGTTTGTCCTGGCCTTACCATGTGAGTGGTCTCAAGATGAACTGTTCCATAATCTTCCTTGGTACTGAGGTCAGGCTGACAGGCCTGTAGTTCCCTGGATCCTCCCTCTGACCCTTCCTGTACATGGGTGTCACATTGTTAAGCCTCCAGTCATCTGGGACCTCTCCTCATTGACCATATGATTGCTGCTGATGATGGAGAGTGGCTTGGCAAGCACCTCCGGCAGTTCCCTCAGTACTCTTGGATGGATCCCAGCTGGTTCCATAGATTTGTGAGTGTCCAGACAGTGTAGTAGGTCACTATTTCCTGGATTGGGGGGTATATGCTGCTCTTCATCCTTGTCTTCCAGCTCAGGGGGCAGGATACCCTGAGCATAACTGGTCTCCCGATTAAAGACTGAGGCAAAGAAGGCATTAAGTACCTCAGCCTTTTCCTCATCTCTGGTGGCAACATTCCCTTCTGTATCCATTAAAGGACAGATATTCTCCCTGGGTTTCTTTTTACTGTTAACACATTTGTAAAAACGTTTTTTGTTGTCCCTTACAATAGTAGCCAGACTGAGTTCTAGCTGAGCTTTTGCTTTTCTAATTTCCTCTCTGCATGACCTAACAAGATCCCTGTACTCCTCCTGAGTTGCCTGCCCCTTCTTCTAGAGATGATACACTCTCCTTTTTTTCCTTGACTCCTAGCAAAAGCTCCCTGTTCAGCCAGGCTGGTCATCTTCCTCAGCAGTTTGACTTGCAGCGCATGTGGGAACAGCCTGGTCCTGAGCCATTAAGATTTCCTTCTTAAAGAATGTCCATCCCTCCTGGACCCCTTTACCCTCCAGGACTGAATCCCATGGGACTCTCTCAACCAGTGCCTTGAAGAGGCCAAAGTTTGCCCCCTGGAAGTCCATAGTTGTGGTTTTGCTCACCACCTTCTTTGCCTCAACGAGTTTTTGTCTACTTTCCTGGACTTGCTTTATCAACCTTTTTAAGTTTTCATGATGCAGTAGCTTGCTTATCAGAACACGATTCATTCCAATAGGGGTGTGCTGTCAATCTTGAATCAACTTATAACTAGATCGTAACAATTGATAGGTAGAGACAGGAGCAGTATAATTAAAATCACATCCTGTTAGACTAACAAAATTACAGATACAAGTATTTGAATGGTTGCTCCTGTCCACTGTTAGATCATCTACTTGTAGAGTCACATAAAGTTCTCAAACATACACATCCCATACCCCTGTTAATTACAGTAGTTTCTAGGGTCTCATTGGGGTGTATCTCAAAGTGACAAACATTTTGTTCCATGTCAAGACGAATTTCTTATGCTTTTATGGTGTTACCCTCACAAATAAATCTCTACTGGTCTCGCACAGCACAGGCGTCGACATCAGTGGTTTGACACTTTTCCCCATTTTTCATATCCAATGCTCTATGTTCTAAGGGATAAAGTACAGTTCTGCGGTGATTTAATCCTAGTGCAAAAATTGGATATATTTTATACAACAAAGCTTTATATATTGTTAGTACAAAAGCTGTGGCTGTGTTGCGAGTAGGGTCAAAGGTAAAATTAACTAAGGACCACCACGACTGGAATTTCCTTTCAAATTCAGTTGCATTATCCCAATTTACCTTTCAGATTTCTCTCGGTAGGATTCCGTCCTCACCTTCCCTGATGATTGCAGCTGTTATTGACTGTATCCATAATTGGGGTTGGATACAACTAAGTACTTTAGAAACATTAGTTTGAACTAAGTCTAATGCAGCTACAATTCATTATCCTTTTCACTAAGCTCTTCTCATTGTGGTAATGCATTTGGCATAAGCCATTGACTGTTCCCTAAAGTTAGGAGGGAAGATCTTAAAGGGTATTGTATTTTATTCAGGTTACTGGTTGCCATAGCGAGTTTGTTCATTATTATCTCAATATCTATATTATTTAAAACTCCCAGTCCAGTTCCTAATGCACCAGTCACAACACTCTTTGCTCTCATTTGTGAAGGAAAGGTTCTTTTATGTAACCATGTCATCCATCCTGCATGTGAGGGTTTCAGAAATGATGAGCAAGCTGGTTGAATGGTGGAAATATTGTTCTGCATCAATAGTTCAACTCATTTAAGAGACCATATTGGATAAAATATTACCTGCTGTTGACCGACATGTTTGATTACGTATGGTCCTGTTGGATGCACATATTGTTCCAATTGCTCAGGCTCTGCTTGACTTGAACCAGTAGCCTGAGTCAAAGCAGTGTAAGCAGGAGGAGTCATGGTCTCCTTTGGTGTCTGTAACTGAAATCTGAAAGTTAAAGCTTGGGCCCCCTTTTGAGTTGCCCCTAGACATACAATGGCCACCATTTGAGTTACATTAAAGGGTTACCAACAGACCTCCTTTCCTTCATAAACCGTTCCACCTATGTTGAATCCCCATTCGCAATTGTGTGAGTTCCTGACACTAATTTGAGTTTGGAGACAAGGTAGATTACTTACATTAAGGAGTCTACAACCTGTCTGAACCTCCTTTCCTTTCTCAACCGTCCAGGTATAGACCGAATCTATTCTTTCCATTCAGTTGGTCACAGTGTCATGTTGTTATTATACATTACAATGGTTGCCAAATTCATCCCTTTTAGATCTTTTCCCGCACTTCCCTTATACCCAAAATAAGCCTTTGTCCAAGGCCACTCCCAAGCACTTATTAAGTTACAGTCCAGCAGAGTCATAAAAATCCATATAATCTTTTTTGGATGCAAAGCTTTAATGGTCCCATAGGTGTCGATTCCCATTGTAGCGTCAGAGCTTTCTTCACTCTGGTGTGATGCACCCGCGAGGTCTGTTCTTTAATCTTGCTCGCTGTATGGGATGTCAGCAGCACCTGGAATGGGCCCCCCATTTCAGTTCCAGAGGTGAATCTGTAAAGGACTTCACATACACATAATCACCAGGTTTAATGTCATGCACCGGTCCATCAAGACCTTGGACTCTGGTTCCTAAGACCAGTTTCTCTATCTCCTGAAGTTGTTTTTGGAGGCTTATTACACAATCAGATAACGTTTCATCTCCGATCTGAGTAGATATTCCTGCCTGTATGATATAGGGCCTCCGGTATAGTATTTCAAAAGGGCTCAACCCTTCTTTAGTTCTGGGCTTAGTTCTAATCCTCAGGAGTGCCAATGATAATGATTGTGGCCACGATAATTCAGCCTCCTGCCCTAGTTTTACAATCTGTAGCTTAATTAAGTAGATTTATTTTCTCTACTTGACCACTCACTTGTGGCCTATATGAGATGTGCAACTGCCAATCTATCCCTAAGAGCTTACTAACTTGTTGAACAATTTTTTGCAGTAAAATGTGGTCCTATATCTGAGGAGATTGTTGCAGGAATCTCAAATCTTGGTATTATTTCTTGTAATAGTGCTTTAGTTACCTCTCTAGCTTTATTAGTTCGGCAAGGGAATGCTTCTGGCCAGCCTGAAAAAGTGTCCATTAGGACCAACAGGTATCAGAACACCCCTTTTCTTGGGAGTTCTGAGAAATCAGTTTGGCACTGCTGCCCTGGATAGTTTCCTTTCCCTATTTGTCCAGGTTGGGCTTTAGGATTTGTTTTAGGATTATTCTGCAGACATATTTCACGTTGCTGTGTCACTTGCTTAACAGTGGTGTAAAGGTTCTGGGCAGCTATATGCCAATTCAAGTATTTGTACAATGCTTCAGCTCCCTAATGGGATTTTCTATGTTCTGCTATAACTATGGCCCACAATAATGCAAATGGGGTTATTAAGTTGTATGGTGGAGTCTTTACCCTCCTATCCTTCTCTATTTTTCTTCCTAAGTCTTCAATCAATTTCCTATCCTCTCTGGAATACCTGGGTTCACACTCAATTTGTATTTTACTGTCTGGGAGCAAAGACTGCACCTCTAATTCACCCCTCTCAACCACTCTTTTGGCTTCACAATCTGCCATAGCATTGTCCAATTCTTGAGCAGTATTTCCTCTCTGATAAGCCTTGTAATGCATGATAGCCACCTTTCCATATGGCTCCATGGGCATGGACTACCCCAAAAGCGTGTTTGGAGTCTGTCCAGATATTAATCTTCTTGCCTTTGGCTAGTTCCAACGCTCAGGTTAAAGCTATTATTTCTGCCTTTTGTGCCGAGGTATTTGGGGAAAGGGCTGCAGATTCTATTACCTGATCCATAGCGGTTACTGCATACCCTGCTTTGCAGACACCATGTCGAACACAGCTACTTCTGTCTGTATACCAGGAGTTTTCAGCATCTTCCAGTGGCTCCTCTTTCAGACCCGGTCAGCTGGAATAGGCTGCTTCAATCATTTCTAGGCTGTCATGTGATACTGGTTCTCATGTGGTTCCACTGAGGAAAGATGCTGGATCGACAATGTTAGTAACCACTATTTCCACATCAACCCATTCCACCAGAATGGCCTGATATTTAAGGAATCTTTGTGGTGAGAGCCAGTGCCCCTTTTTCTCTCTAATACTGTAGATACAGTATTAGATAACAATACTGTAGCCTTTTGGCCCGATGTAAATTTACTTGCTTCTTGAATATTTAGCACCAATTCTGCTATCGCTCTTAGGCAGCTAGTCTAACCTTTACTTACTTCATCAAGTTGTTTGGAGAAGTATGCCACTGCCCTTCTATACTGTCCCAAGTTTTGGTCTAGGATTCCCAGGGCTACTCCCTGCTTCTCACGGGAGAACAGCCAGAATTGTTTAGTAGGATCCGGTAAATCCAAACCAGGGGCATCCATGAGTTTCCTTTTCAGTTGCCAGAATGCTTTTTCTGCTTCCCCATTCCAGGCGAGGTCTTTTGGATTAGATTTCAACAGTTCATAGAGTGGCCTTACCAAGAGTCTATAGTTATATATCCATAGGTGACACTATCCCGTCATTCCTAAAAACTTGTGGAGTTCTTTAGCTGTCTGTGGTCTAGGAGTCTGACAGATGGCCTCCTTTCTTGCTGTTCCTAGGGTCCTTTGGCCAGCAGTTATCTTGTATCTGAGGTAAGTTACCCACTGCTGAACCACTACTGAACTGGCTTTCTGGACTCAAGGGCAGGCAAAAGAAGGCATCTTTCAGGTCTAATATTGTAAACCAGGCCAATTCAAGTACCAATTTAGTTAATAATGTGTATGGGTTTGCCATGACCAGATGCAGATCTTCAACAATTCTATTAATAGCTCTGATATTTAGTACTATTCAATAACTACCATTCAGCTTTTTGACCAGTAGAATGGGAGTGTTACATTCCGATTCACACTCTGTTAACAGCCCATATTTGATAAACTGTTTGATGATTGGTCAGATTCCTTCCCTATCTTCTGTCCTAAGGGGATATTGCCTAATGGGTTCAGGTCACACCCCTGGCTTAAGTCTGACTATTACTGGGGAGGCATTTTTTGCTTTTCTTGGTATCTCTGATGCCCATACCCCTGGATATACTTGTTTCTGGACTTCCTCAGACACTCCTGTTATTTCAGGAGTGTCTATAAGGGCCAGACTCAAAACTTCAATTAGCTGGTCATCTCTCACTCGAAATTCTACTTTTCCCGTCTCAAAATTTATTTCCACCTTCAGTTGTTTCAATAGGTCTCGCCCTAATAGAGGTTTTGGTGAGTTAGGCATATATAAGAATTTGTGTATTCCCAATTGTTTTCCCAATTTAAATTTAAGAGTTTTTTAAAAGTACAACTCTTCACTTTGGCCAGTAGCTCCTCTTACCGTTACAAAATCATCATCCATAGGTGTTAAAACTTGGTTCAAAACTGAAAATGTTGCCCCAATATCAACTAGGAATTCTATACTCTGTTGTCATTTCCCTAGCTTCAATATAACCAGTAGATCTGCTAGGGTAGATTCCCCAGGTCCCCATCAATTTTCTTTGATGTGGGCCTGTACCCTTCTTTTCAAAAACAACATCAATTGCAACAAGGTATTATAATTCAGTGTTCCATTAAAGGGCCAGTTCTCCTTATCATCTAATTTATACAAAGGCCACCATTCATTGCAATATTTTATTAAAGTCTTTCTATCTACACTTCCCCCTGGCGGCCCTCCTGTCTCCTTCCAGTGAGCTAAAATACAGCCTAGAGGGCTCCTTTTCACTGTTTTGCCACTTTGTTTACCTCCCATAATAAACACCCTCAGGGGTTTATTCCTCAGCCTAACCTGATTAAATATCCAAGGCCAAAGATGCAAGGGCATACCTAAATTCAAGGCAATTGTCGAGAAGAAACTCCTGTCTCCCATTAAAAGAAATTATGTACTTATGGCACCTCAATCACTTAGCGCAAACAAACAAGCAACACCGATGGTACAGCAACCAGGCACTCATCCATGCTCTGCAACAAATAGACCCATCCCTACTTTGCTCTATATTCCCCCCATATACCAGTGGCATTCTTACTGATTCCTTACACCTTCTAAATTCCCACAAAATGTTTGTTCAATCCTATTCCAGTTAGACCAGTTCCCTTGACACTCACTACACCAAAAATCATTCCCAAACTATACCCAAATGTTCTATTTACAACCAAAACATTCAAAACCATATATTGGTTTACATGCAAAATCCTGATGTCCATGTATAGGACAATAAGGCTTAACAATAGGTTCGACTAACACAGTCCCAATGTCTGTCATATGCTTTGTCCAGCTGCTCTCCTTGTGGAATACACAGAACTGCAGATCAGGGCTCCACACTTGCTTCGCAGTCAGACTGTGTCTCACTCATTCAAACACTCTCCCAGCTTACTTCAGACAACAGCATAAAACGTTAATAATACAATAAAAGACTTCTCATGCAACACAAGGTACTAGACAAAAAAAACTTCTTAAGTATACAGCTTGTAACGACTATCATAAATATCCCAATTATAGCCACATGATATAATTTTCAATTCTCAGGTTACAACAAATGGCATGGACAATATCTATCCCACACACTGCTCCCACTGTTCCAGCTGAGAGTGCCTAGTTCCCACACGGACTTGCCTACTGCCTCAGAGCCACATGGACTAATGTACTGCCCTAATCAAAGATTCCCGCAGAGTCCCTGTTACAAGATTTGAATGCATCCTGACTACCCAGGGCACCAATGCTCTTTACCTCATGTAGGACGTCTCCTCAAGGCTTACAGGTATCCCCTTTTCTGACATACCTATTCTGCTGATGGTCCTTGTCTGCTCCCACAGTGATCGGGTGAGAGAGGGAGTTCTTCTAAGAAAGGCTTGGGGCGCGCCAAAGATGTCCCCCTCTCAGCTGGTCCTGTGGTTGAGCAGGGAGGGTCCTATCTGGGGTGCCAAATTGACTAGCTCCTTGGCTAGTTCAGGTCAGCTGTCCCAGCTATGCCCCACTCTCAGGTTCCTGTGAAAATTAACTCTATCCCAGCTGAACCCAGGACATTATCCACCCCTTATCCTATACCATCTGTATCATGCCCAGATCCTACATTTTCCAGTTAACCACCACTACTTTCCTTGCCTTATATACACATATATATGTATATGGACACCCCCCCACACACAAATAGCATTC
>JANZLQ010000077.1:224946-245028 GCA_026212715.1 Elanus axillaris | reverse complement strand
TCACAATTTTTCTATTTCTTAATCAAAACTAGCTCTTCTATATAATCAAATTTAATTTTTTATCAAAGTATTTGCAATACCACTAGACTAAGTGTGGTCTGTGGACTATTGAATAACTGGGATTGTGGGAAAAGGGAAAAGCATGTGGTAGAAGTAAGTCCCTGCACTTTCTTAGTGAGTGATCAGAGGAATTCTAGTCAATATTCTTTTGCGTTATCATATAACAGTCATCTCAGTGGATATTTAAATTGTAGCACTGAATATCGAGGCAAGGAAGATCACCCTACTAGGTACTGAAAACCCATAGGACACAATTCTGTCCTGAAGACTGCAACGCTAAAACGAGAAAGGAGACAAAAGTTTTCAAATGAGTGGGCTGAGGTTAATTAATTGAGCAACACCAGAGCATGGAATAAATTTCTAGTTCTAATAGAGTCCTTGGCCACTGTGTTATATTTTAAATACAAGTCTTAGTCAGCAGAAAGGAACCAAGATTCTCAGTTACTTTTCAAGGCATAATATTTAGATAAATATGTGTTATTTAGAACAGGAACAAAATTACCTATAACCCACCTCTGACAATGTCTTTACTTGCTACATAACTGTCTAAACAATTTATTTCAGATGATACTGTTCAACAGGATGATACAGGAGAACTTTTTACCAGAGTTTAACATGTATTGTCAGTTGAGGAAATGAGATGGAATGATGCACAACTTACAGTAAACTGCTTTGGGGTATGAGGGAGTGCTAACCCTCTGTGTGCTCCCTTCTTAGGATCAGCACACTTGCTAGAGGACAGGGATGCAGCCCTCCACCAAGGACCTTCAGGGCAGCATGTGCTGCAGCAGTCAGGGGTAAGGCATCCTGAGGGGAAGAGATGGAGGGAGATGTTCCCCTTGTGAGAGACTGAGAGCTAATGTCTCAAACATTGTGTGTGGGGCAAGCTCTGCTTAACAAGGAACTCTGCCTAGCAAGGAACCACAGGTGAAAAGAAGCCAATCAGCACAGATCAGCAACAGGATGGGGAGGGCATGCCAGAGGGTGCACAGCTCTGTGTTCTGATTCAGTGTTCTGATATGCTGAGCAGGGCAGCTCACCATGCATGGCCAAAGATTGAACCATGGTCATGTCTGCAGGGAAGGAGAAGTTATTCCCCAAATGTCCCCCAAACCCACTGACCCATTTCCCAAAGGTTCTGAAAGCAGAAACTGTGCATGACACTTAATTATCCTAATGAGTTCAAGTGCCTGCCTGAAGGAGGGGCAAGGATGATAAAAGGACACAAATTGAAAGCCCCACATGTGCACGCCTAACGGAACTGGACATTTAGACTGACTGGACCAATGCTGGGCCCAGGACTGGTGAAATCTTTCTATTTTCCTCTGTCTGTCTGTCTGACTCTCTCTCCCCTTTTCAATAATCCCTATACCTCATCCCTATAAGACATAAAACCATGACTAAGTCTGGAACTAGGAGTGGACCCAGCCTTCCCTGAGCCCTTCTCTGAGAAGAAGTCTAGAAAGCGAGGAGGTCTGCTCTGAACCTCGTGACTCAATGGGAGGGATCTCCTTCTTCCCTGAATTGATGTATATGGTTACCATGGGTTACATGGGTCACTGAGGTAGTTCCATGCCAATTCCTGTTGTGAGAAACCCCACCACCTACTGTTATGCCTCCCAAATTCAGGTTGCTTCTGCCATGAATAAAATATTTAACTCATCGTTTGGTGTTGTTTCACCTTAATTTAGCCCAAAGGAATTACGAACTCAACATGACTCCTTGGTCTGTCCAGCCCGGGTCATAACACTCCTTTCCCCCAAACCTGCAGGTACGGTGAGCCTGACCTGGGTCAGTAGAGCCCCCTTCTCCCTTCTCATTCACCACTCCACTGGTTGCTGCTTGTGGCCAGGGGAATCTAGGCTGAGACCACTGACAGCCCCTGTTTTGGCTGTTTTGGACAACTGGAAACTCCATCAGTCTGAAAGACTGTCAGGTACATGACCATACTCCTGCATGCAGTAATATTCATCATAAAAAAACCTCTTGCACTGGCTGTTGAAGTCATTTGAGGAACTGATTTACCTTAGAGAACTCAATGCCTACAGATACAAGTCCTTCGAACTCATGTCCATGCTTGTTCAGTTTACACTGGAGGCAGATCTAAACACTCAGAAATTTCCTTCCTTGGTTCTAATGCTCAGTGTACTTTTAATAATTAATTTGAATTTCTCTTTGATATTTACTTAATGCTTTTTTTTTCCAAAAGAACTCATTTTTTACGTTGGATGAAGCACTGAGGAATTTAGGCCTCCAACAATGTCAGTTCAGCTGCATATGATCCGTGGATCATAAAAGATTATGTGCGTATTTAAATATGTTTACAACTGAATAGATGTGTGGGATCTTGGATCATAAAGTACAAAATAAAACCTCATTCATCTTCTTAGGATATTAGATGTACATGAATCATTCTACATTTCCTACCAAATTCCTTGCTATTCAGCCAACATAGGCATAGTATTAATGATATGGAGGACAATACACTTCAAATCTTCATTTGGTTTTAAGGATATAGATGTGAGTAATTGGTCTAGGGTAAGCAAAGAATAAGTGACACCACCTGAGGTTTCTGATTTGCCTCCTAGAGGCCAAGCTGCCTCCACTGTTCGGTGGAGCCTACCTGCCAAACACAAAACAATATAGTTAAGGATCTCGGGTTGAGGACATGGCTATAAAAATGTGCTGTTGCCATTGCTCTCACTTTCTCTGATCTAAATCTGTATTGTTTCAACAAAGACAGAACTATAGAGATTTGCACTGCATAAATCAGAGCACAATCTGGCCAGAATAAAGGCTGTTTGTAAGAAGGCAAGTGACAATGACAGCTTGGCATTTCTTTGCTCAAGATCCAGACAAAAAAGAATTCAGACACCTTTTTGACCTTAAGACAAGCCTTAAAAAATACAATTGAAATACTGTCATCTTTTGAAGAACTGAAATTACTTTCAGGTGGAGAAAGGTTAAAAGTTTGTTTCTCAGCTGTGTCCTCTGTGGGAGGCAGAAGAAAATGAGAATACTTCCATACTAGTAACAATTCAAAATATTATAAAGTTACTTTAGTATGACGGATTCCTTCAATAAATAAGCATCTGTGAAGAGGTGATAAAGCATTCTTTAACTGTTTCAAAGTACCTTTGTGAATAAATCTAGCTATTTACTTGAGTAATGTTTGTACTGCACTAGATTATCCAAAATCATTCATTGCACAAAATAATTGCTCCACAGGACATTTTGTGGTGAAAGAACTGTTTGAGACGTGTCTGAGGTGACTGTGTTGATGTAAATATTGTCAAGATAAGTATCATTATGAGCTAAAAGATAAATGGAAAACTACAAAAATTTATCAGGGAAGTAGTATATATATTCCTATGAGTAATGAAGAACATAAAAGAGTATTTCTCATTCTAGAAAAATGCGATTTCAAATTAGAAACAACAGAAGATATGCAGTTTCTGTGACAGAGACAATAAGAACTGCCTGCCTGTAACACTTTGTGTATGGAATAAAACACCAAATTAGGAGTTGCAGTCTCTGTTGCTGAACATTTGAACATGTAATATGCATATCATAATACCACCTGTATCAGCTACTTTGCCATACGGATGATAATAATTTTCTCCAGTTGTGTTTTCTCCAAATCAGGATTGAGATTTTAAAAAAACCCAAAACATAAACCAAACCACAAGACCCATACACCAATTTATGTAACAACTTGTTATCAAGAAGAGCTACAAAAATTGATGAATTATTACAACTCCATTCCCAAGATAATAGCATTGGAGAACATATCTACCAGGAAGCAGGTTTCCTTTGGGGCCAATCAAATGTGTGTCATTAGAAAGATTTTCTGGATAAAATGTTTGGTCTTGTCCAACACTGAAAGCTGAATTCTTTTGCTGGATGAAAAGCCACAGAGAGGTCTCGACTTTTGATTGTCTTCTCTTGGTGTTACTCGGTAGAGACAGTTAAAATTGCAGAGATCAACAGCTGTGGAAAGTATGCTGGGCTCCTAAAACCTTCACTTTGTGAAAGGATAGAGGTCTGTGGTCTGTCTGTACTAAGACTGTATTACATTCAGCATAAAAAAAAATGCTATATCCTGCAACATGAGTCATCAGCCAGCAATTATCCAAAGCCATTTCCAGGACAACACTGTTTCCCTCACAATGCACCTGAGCAACTCATTACATCAAGACATAGAATCACAATCGACCACATTTGTGCTACTGGTTAGCAGTCGTGACCATTTTCTAATAATAGAAAATAAACAGCTGGATCAACTAAAATTTTTTTAATTCTCAATGTTACTAACAGTGATTATTTGTGGCTCTAACAGTTCAATCTTATACATAGTTTTAAACTCTACTAGGTTTACTTCTTAAACATGTCTTGTATGTAAAGCCTCTTTCTGTGTGCTCTTCCTCATCAGACCCTGGACACTTGAACTTCACTATTTTTTTATTTCCTAGCAAATTCTGCAGAAACAAAAGATAGAATGACATAAACCACCAATTATTTTATTTTGGCAGTTTGCCAGAGCTTTGGAATGCTTGAAACCTCTGCACATGTGCATGTTATGTTGTGTAGAGGAATCTGAATTAGTCATGACCCATAGCAAGGACCATGACAGAACCATCTTCACTTTATCTACAGATTCACTGTAGAGCAGTTTTTTACAAGTTCATCGGTATGATAGATCTTCCTTTAAAATTAACCTCTATTCAGAGAAAAAAAAAAGACACCATATAGAAAGAAGTTTGGGTCAGTCTCTCTCACCACAGCTTTATATTAAGTTACAAAGCTATGAGACTAAGAGAATGCAATTGCTTTATGATCAGGGTAAATGCTTTCAGTAATAGAATATCTCACCTTTGAAACATCTTGAAAGTCACTGAAATATAATAAAGTCAAAGTATGAATACTAAGCCAAACGAAAACAGTATCTAATCTCAGGCAGAAGAACAGGTCATTTTCATTGTTGAACTATCTTCAGCATAAACCAAAATGTGCTAAACATTATTTATGGATGCCATTTCTGTAGGTACAAAGGAAAATAAGATTTTTGTATTCTTGTAGCATAAGTTCCACTTTATTGATCTCAAAATTCTCTGCTCCTGTATACAGTTAATAAACTTCACTGTCTTCCTGCATCATGTCACACCACACTAGTAATCAAAAATCTAATGTGTGACAGCACTGTTCACTGTTTCCAAGACTGTTCTGGTGATGAGGTTTTGTGCACACTCTAAAATTCCTGTGACTAGAATGGGATGCATCATTCTTTGAAGTATTTTCATAAAGTGACTGGAAGGTGCATCACTTTCATCAGACATACTCTTTGACTTTTAAATGTACAGAAATTATCATCAAGGAATTTCTATTGAAAAACTGAGAAGTTCAGCTGATGTTAACAAATCTGATTTCTATTTATAATGCTGGTGTAGCTTCCAGGTAAAAGATTTAAAAAAAAAAAAAAAATCTAATCTGAAGATCATTGAAGTAAATTTCTATTTACTTTGAGTGAGTTTTGTGTCAGATGGAGTGGAAGTGCTTAAATATGATGACAGTGTAGATTTTTTAAAACATATTTTCATAAAAATATATCTGCCATTTATATTCTTTGTTGATTTCTGCATGTACACTGATGAACAACTCTGTAAAAGTTTTTTTTCTAATAAATTCAAAATGCCATTTTAAAGTTTTAGGTTAAATTTTGCAATGCTTTTACTTTTAGAAATGGAAACATTCTTTCAAAATAATTTCTAGTTGGAAATTAGACATGAAAAGTAAGTTTTCAAAATCTTTTCATTATTTTCCTAGGAGGTCTTGATCTCCTCTGCATAGTTTCTTTCATCAGTAACTACATTTACAAAAATGAGTTAGGATCCTAATTACTTTGTTACTCTTCCTTTCGACATACCTTGACCATTCCATTGTGATTATTTTTCCACTCTTCAATGTATATCAGTACTAGAGTAGCAGACTGTGATTTATCTTTCTATCCTGTTCATTGAGGTTGTCAGTGCCCTGAAAAGACCAGCAGGCCATAATTGCCCTGATCAGCCTCCCCTGGATCTCCCACCTATGCATCCTCTGACCATTCACCTGGGAGATCCTGATTTAGGGTCCTGCATTGTCCAAACACAACAGTGCACTTTATGTTGTGGAAGAGGATTTCGAGCTGTTTATTTTACCCTAATGACATGAAAGTAATTGTTCTAAATAAGAGCAGGGAGCAGATTATTTTGTTGGGATTCCATTTTGTTATTATTTTTTTTGAGTGCAAAGTAAGAATCCTTTAGCATAATAAGTTTTGGAGCATTTTGGGGATCAGGGGAAGATGAAGAATTTGATTTCTTTTCTTTTGTTACAGGTAAATATCTAAAATATTCTTTATACAATTAATGTGATTAGTTGGCAAACAAAAATAATTACAGTTTTTCAGAGAATGTCTCACAAGCTTTATAATCTTTATAATCTAGTTTTTGAAGTAACTGTTGATATTTTATCAGTAAAAGCTAACTTAAAGATAGAATTAAAACTAACATCCAAGGAACTGCAGGGTGTGGGGAAGAAACGAGTCTTCTCCTATACAAAGTAACATTGACAAGAACAACCCACATCAGTGGAATGCTTTTGGTATGTAACAGTATTTATCTGTACATACATGAGACACTTCTTTACTGTTATGTCTCATATATAACTCTAAAATTAATCTGACAGAAAGAGAAATAATGGCAATAGTTATTTTATTTCATATTACTGGCACAGCTGACAACTGCAGGCAAGATTAAGTTATTTAAACCATCTGAAGCTCCAGGGACATTAGCTTTTTTTTTTTTTTTCCCCTTTTTTTTTTTTAAGCAGATGCTACTAATGTGCAAAATCCAAGCTGTTATGATTCATTTCTCAGCTTTCTCAGGAGGAAGACAGTCATTTCTTCCTGAAGAGCCCTGGCCATTTTTTATTTCTGAGTAAGAGCCTATTCCTTAAGCCTGTTAGACTGTTCATTGATTCTCTTCACTGAAGAAGATAAAACTATTCTCTTTGAACAATTCAGAAGAATCCTGCAAGAAAATGTTCCTTCAAAATGAAATATATATTATCAGGAATTATTTGCTATTACATGAATTATGTTTTTGATACAATTTTCTCTCATGAACCACAAATAACTCTCTTAAAATGGGAATCAAATAAGTATTGCATTCATGTATCAAGATATGCTGTAAATACAGCATTCATAGAAAAATAGACTGCAGATATCCTGGATGTATATTCAAATACAATGTCTAAAGATACTTTGAAATTTGTACCTCCAGAGGGTAATAATTTTTTTGTTACATAGAAATACCATTTATCCTCCAGCTAATAACTTTCTCTGAAATCCAGAACTGATTTTTTGAAACTTTACAACTAAAACAGAATTTAGTTGATTTATGAATTATAATTCTCTGTAGAGAGCCTGAAGTATGATGAATAATAATTCACATGCACTGACTGTAGCTGGATTATCAATATTGGCTGATAGTTTACCAACTTTATAGAAGGTCTTCCTTGTCTGTGTTATTCATTTTTCATTTGCTAGTATTCAGGGACTCATGGCAACAAAGAACATTTATTTAACAAACACAGTGAATTCAGAATCTGAAACTTAATTTATTGTGGCAGATGTCTCCATTAATAATAATACTTATAATAATTATTATAATAATGCTGATAATGCTTTGCTAAAATTCTCCATGGTGGCACTAGAGCAAATGATGTGAATGAATTAACTCACTGAAATGGACTTGATAAACCAAAGCAATGCATAAGAACAGTGTGGAGTGAGAGTGAACACTATAAACCCCGTAAGATTAAAATGTACCAGTAACATGGGTAAAAACAATTTCAGTCGTTAGAAAAATAATTAAATGAAAGTTCTAAAATAAAGTATATTTCAGATTTAGACCTTTACATTTAGATGCATCTTCAAACTTGCTTTACACCTGTTACAGAAAATGAAAAGATTTTTCTGAACTTTCTTGTCTTGAAGAAAATGAGAGATACTAGACAGGAAATCTTTGTCAGTAACTTATCTCAATTTTATTTTTTTTTTCTGTCCTGTTTAGTGTTGCTTTTTTAAGGCCGATGAAGAGATATGACCAAGAATTTTGTGTTTGAGCTTATATTTATTCATCTAGCTTTCAGCTCAGGAAGTCCTGACCTGGGTTTTGAATCATATATAGATTATTGTGTCATTTTCTAGATCTAGTAGTGTGCACAGATCTTTCCATTAGAACTTTAATTTATATATCAAATGTACTGCAGTGTTGCATTTTTCCTTCTTAACATAAAAGATCATGATGCAAGATCTGTTGCCTATTTTTATGGAGATATACGACCAAGCGATATAGGAAAGCAGATCCTCAGCTGGTCTAAATTGTCATAGTTTCATTTGTGTTCAGTGGAGTTATAACAGTTTATACCAGTTGTACTTACATATACCAGTGCTGTTATTGCTCTATGGTACAGGATCTACAAAGCAACAAAAATGGTAATATTTTTAGATTTTTCCAGACTAAAACAGTTCCCCACTCCACCAAAGCACAATGGCATGTAGCAGTATAGGCACTTACTAGGCACAGTGCATTGTTTCTTGTCAGGAGGTGTAAGCTGGATATGCGGCAAACCAAATTATTCTAGTTCCTCCACCAGCTGTGAATTTGGAACATCCATATCGTCAGTACAGTTCTGAATACCACTCAAGCTCAGAAAAACCTTCCTATGATACTGTATTGTTCAACTTCTTGACTATGGATCATGACAATTTATGCTGTGGAACTTCTTGCAATGTATTATGCATGCCAAGTCATTGTGCTTACCAATTCTTTTAAGCCAATTTTATCCGAGAGTTATTCAATACTAAAGCAAGGAGACACAAAAAGCTGGAACCTGGGCAGTATTCCTCTCTTATGCTCTTTTCTAGGCAGTTGATTTAACCCATTTCAGGTTTTCTTTCTGGGGAAAAAAAAAAAAGCAAGCAGCTATTTCGCAAAGGTTGCTAGATATTCCACTTTTGCTGAGGTCTGATATGTGAATAAAAATACAAAAAGTTGAAATCATTTGCTAGCCTTCAAATTTAGTGATACTTCAGTGCAGGAAAAAATAACGCAAACCAAACTCTCTGAGCTTTTAACATACTGAGCAGTTGAAATAATAATTTTATACCTGTATGATCCAAAAGTAAATTTTTGAAATAAAAAAACAATTCAAACAAACACTTTGAATCAGAAAGGAGGTAAATCAGGAAAAAAGAAACAGGAAAGATAATGTAATGAGATGGAGGTTGCTGTTTTGAAACTTTCTTCCAAGCACACTAAACTGTAAAAAGATCTTTGAAATGAAAAACACATGCAGAGCATCGACTGGATCACAACCAACAAAAAGTGTCAGATAAATACACCTTCTGCCATATGCAAGTTTTCAAAGAGAACCACAAAAATTTAGATTGGTACAGAATTTAAATCCTAGCTTCTATGCAGGGAGACAGTAACTGTAAGCATTTTTTTATTCTGGAGCTAGAAAACAGGTCCACAAAACCATATTTGTGCTGGGAAACAAACGGCCAGAGTACTGTAAAATATTTTTAATCTGCTTCATCTTTTAAAGAACATTCTGCGTATCAGCTTCCATATGTATAAATCAGCTCCAGTGGATGCACACTAAGGAAGTCTAACAGGTAGCAGGTTCTTATCAGTTCAGCTGCCTTCAGTAGAAATGATAGGTCTTAACCAGCAAACATTTGTATGTATGATTCAGATAGGTGACTAGCCCTACTGAAAGATTATCCTTTACTTAGTGAAGGTACAGTATTGTGAATCAAGCCAGATTCTGCCAACTTTTTATACCATTATGAAAGGAACTCCTGGCAATGATATCTTAGGAAGAACATGATTGTAATAGAAATTGTGCCAGCCAGCAGAATTTTCATTAAATCTCAAATGCTTTAAAAAATTTAGTTGCCCTCACATTTTTCTGGTTCATTTTTTCATAACATCTTTACATTATAGATAGTACTCTTAATACAATGTGCACTAATGAGAACATATAATATTCTCCATTCAATGTTACACTAAAGGATATGTACAAAGCACAGAAACTTGCTTTCTTTAAAATCTTACTGAATCTCAAATATGAGGCAAAATCAGTATTTCTTGGATTCTTTCCTTTATGAACATGTAACTATCAGTTGTATTTAAATCAACATTTAGAAAGTTAACTAGAACTAATAAGGCAAGAACTACAGGAAGTACTTTGCTCCTCTAAGCATTTAAAATGCTTTTTTCACACTTCTCCATCAGCATGAAGCTTAGCTACTGTAGATAAAATCTTCTTTTCACATCTGGGCAGAAATAGTGTAGGAAACAATGTGATCCTGAATGAGCCTGACAGAACTTGGTAAAATACCTAACTATTTTTTTTTGTTGATATGTAGTTTATATTGCCCACTACTTTGATATCATATGTTAAAATTTTGAAGATATGAATACAAGTGGAATATTCCAATGAAACACTCTAGAGATGTTCTCCACATATTACATCTTATTCAATACAGAAGCTGTGTTTAAGAAATTTCCTGTGTATTCTGATATATTTTGTAATCTTAAAGTGCATTTAATTTTTAATAAACTTCTACTTATGTAATGCCAACAGTTCTGTTTTAATGTGATATGGCATACTGTCACAATATAAATCATATATTGCATTTTTAATGATTCCACTGTTTGTATAACAGGCAGTTCTTACTAAGGTCAATCTAATTTATATATGGACAGATAATAGCCAATCCTTAATGTTCATCATAACTCTAAAACCTAAGTAGCTTTTTTACCTGCCTCCCCAACGCAGTCGCTAACTTACCAGAATTTAATTTCTTATTTGAGTAACTCTGAAAGAGCATATCAGGCTGGTTGGCTCAAATGAATCTGAAGGACAACAGATATAATTCCCTTATTTAGTCTGTATTTGTCAATAAATTTGATAGCAGATTATCCACCCGGTACCCGAGCATTAACATATGGAGCAAGAGGCAATGTTCAGTTGAATCTCTGCATTATTATTCAAAGCAATTATTTCTAACTAATCAGAATAAAGGTCCTTACTCTCCAAAATTCAGTGTCAAATGACAAGAAAGATCCCCTTTTACAGCCAGTTTTTCACGTTAATTCTTCTATTCAAATAACATTCAAAACTCTTGCATGATTTAGTGGTCAAAAGAAAAGCTTGCAACTCATTGCAAGCTCATTGTCATCAAGAAATATACATGATTGGTAGCCAGTTTGTTCCCTCCTGTCCCGTCCCCTACATTGATGTGAAAAATATGATGGTCATTCTCTCTACCTATTTTCCCCTCTCCTAAAAGCTCACAGTATTGCATAAGTCAAAAATATCAATTTTATTTCTCAGTTAAAGGAGCAAGGGTCTCGGCTTAAAGTGGAAATTTTCACCTCTCTTTCTCTACAAATCAATGACTCTTACAACCATTATGCTATTAGGCAATGGATTTGGACAGAAAGCAGGAATTAGCTGTGAATCAGAACATCTTGTAAAACTGCACCCTCAGGCACACTATCATTGATTGAACAACCTATCATTACTTTTTTGGAAAGAAAGTTTCAATTTGTTATGCTGGATTTAAAACATTCACTCATAAAAAGAATACTGATCTTTATCTGTTAACTGCCTCTAGTAATACTGGAGCACTATTATATTAAACAAGTATCTCAGACCACCTTTTTGAATAACAAAATATGCCTATCTATGAGTTTGCCTCCATCACATCTGATCCAGTGACATACTTAATTCTATCTATTTTAATCCTCTGACTTCAATAATGAGAATCATGAAATCCAGGATATCTCAGAAATGGAAAGTGAAAATACTTAATTTACTCTTTATTTCTTTGAAACCCCAGTCTGGCTAGTATTACTGCCTGTATGTAACACGTAACCAACTTCTACCAATGCTAAATGTTTAAGGTCTCAGATCATCCATTTACCCATGGCAGCACACCATGCAGACCCTGTCCACAGCAGGGACTCTCCCCGTTTGGTCATTTGAGCTATTGAAGGATGCTCTTACAAGGAAACAACCCTATGTAATTTCTACAGCCAAAACAGAAACAGACTTCCTTCATATGACAACTATGTGCTGTGCTTTAGGTAAAGGCAGGCCCACGCAGGCGGTGCACTTGCTGGTAGCTAAACTGCCGGAGCTGCCCACAGGTTGCTCTGTCACAGTAAGCTGGCTGAGTTTATCCTACAGCCAAGGAATTTTTGTAGCACAGCACAGCCTGAAAGCCACGCTGGATGCGCAGCAGAGCATTGTATTACAGAGAAGTGTATTACAGATCACTAACTCTTTGAAGTGCAGTGGTCTTCTGGGTGGGATCACTACACTTAAAGTTCATCACTCTTAGAGTTATTTGTTTCACCACCACAACTATCCTTCCAGATGGTTAAAAACCAAAATATGCAATATTAGCATTTGCTTTATCCCAAACTTGCTAAGCAAAGCTTGGTAGAAGACTCTTTGGTGACTTAACTTTTCAGACATCTTAAAAAATACATACATTTTGACATACTTCATAAGGCAAACCAATAAAAATCAAGAACCAGATATTCTAGGAAATCTAGTTGGCTCTCCTCTAACATAGCATTTAACTATGATTTGTATGATTTTTTGTGATGTCACCAAACAAATTTTATTAACCATTTCTTTATTTGCTCAATGTGATAAAATCTGAATACTTGGACTGTAAAGGGTGATGCTTAAAGTTCACAGAAGTAACCTATTATAATGGAGCTATTCTTTTGTAGGTACTTAAACTGATGAAATGTATTTCGGTGTGAGAGGTTAGCTTGTGTTTTGAAACCCAAAATTAATGTATATCACAAGCAGAATTATAATTCAATTATCCTTTGACTATATATTCTCAGGATAAAATATTGTCATTCCCATGACTCCAAAACCTGAGCATGACTCCTTCTGATGTCCTTTTGATTAAACTTTCATATTTAACTCTTTCTTGCCTTCCCAGCTTGCCTATGCCAAGAAATCTCTCTGGTGAGAAAATGCTGTACAGTGAACTCTCTGTTGTCTTTGATGGGAGCAAAACCAAAGATGTTTATATCCTTGAAAAATGACCACAGCTATGAAGCTATGCTGGCAGCTTTACAGGACTTAAAGTTGTGCTGGAGACACAGTAAAAATATAAGGAAAATTAACTAGACCTGAATTTCATTGCACATGTATGTTAGTGTATTTTCAGATTTATTTCAAGTAACAACAACAGGAAATTGTTATTATTTGACCAAACTCAGAAGCCAGATATATATTCCTCACAGACTAGATATGCAACATCTACTACCTTGAATAAAAGTACTAAACTCTTTGGTTTGGCTCTCTGCAACCATATCTCTGTTTCTATGGAAAAATGGGTCTAGTTTTTTACACAGATGAACCTGTCTCACTATGTGACACTGTGCATGTAGGTAGGAATTATTTTCAAATGCCGAGAGTAGTAATTTTGTGTCCTGAAGGACAAGATATGGTAACACTTATCACAATTGCTGTACAATGTCTTGAGGAAAAGACTTCTCCTCAGCTCCCAGAACTGGAAGTACACAGAAAACACTAGGAATTTAAAAAGGAAAGAAAGAATAAATTCAATCTCTGTGAGTTTAAGCTAGATATCCAATCCATGAATCTGGAAAAACAGTTATTTAATTGGATGTATTCTGGCACATCTAAAGGGCAGCATACAGTCAGTTAGATGAGGAAAAAAATGGAGAAAGCTCTGCTAACAAACCTAGGTTTCTAGATCTGCAAAGAAAAAATAAGAATCAGGACAATTCTACCAAAGAAATTTATTAGTAAGAGGAAATATTTTTCTCACTGTCCTGGTTTCAGCTGAGATGGAGTTAAGTGTCTTCCTAGTAGCTGGCACGGTGCTATGTTTTTGAGTTCGGTATGAGAAGAATGTTGATAACACACATGTTTTCAGCTGCTGCTAAGTAATGTTTGGTCTAAAGTCAAGGATTTTTCAGCTTCTCATGCCCAGCCAGCAAGGAAGCTGAGGGCCACAAGAAACTGGCACAGGACACAGCCAGGCAGCTGACCCAAACTGGCCAACGAGGTATTCCATACCATGGGACGTCACATCCAGTATATAAACTGGGGGGAGTGGGGGTGGGGGATCTGCACTCAGGGACTAACTGGGCATCGATCGGCGGGTGGTGAGCAATTGCAGTGTGCATCCTTTGTACCTTCCAAACCTTTTTATTATCACTATTGTAATTTTATCAGTGTTATAATTATCATTATTAGTTTCTTCTTTTCTGTGCTATTAATCTGTTCTTATCTCAACCCATGAGTTTTACTTCTTTTCCTGGTTTTCTCCCCCATCCTGCTGGGTGGGGGGAGTGATTGAGCAGCTGTGTGGTGCTTAGTTGCTGGCTGGGGTTAAAGCACGACATTCACCTAGAATATACCTTTCTAACCTACCTGTTCCTTTTATGTACATTACAATGGCTATGGGTTGTTATTTCTCTTTAAAATTCTGAAGAACAGCTACCTCAATAAATCAACATAGAACAGGGAACATCACTGCAAACTTTAGCATGATTACCAAGCTTGTTAATCCTCTCAGACCAAGCTTTGGTGAAGGTATGTCAAAGGCCTTTCTGACTTTTCTGGTAAAAACCGGAAAGGTAGTCAGTCTGTCAAAGTCAACGTGCATAGCTTTCATTGTTGAACTAGATTCTGAAGAGACAGTCTTGTGTCTAGCAACAAAGTAATCTCCAAAGTTTCATGCCAACAGCACATGAAACTGTTCAGGGGTATGGAACTCTGTTACCTGCTCTTCCTGCCCCCATGATAAAGACTGCTTTAACTAGAAACACGTGAGCCCCAAATTCAAATGGGAAGAAGTGGGAGAAGGGAGTCTTTCACTTGAAGGCAGGGAAGAAATACTTTCACAAGAGTTACCTTGTTTCAGCAGATACCTATAGCTTCCTAAGTCTACTTGTGACATTAAGTATTAGTACAAACAGAGAGAGAGCTCTAACATAAGACAAGGTCATTCCAAAGAGACCAGTAATTAGAAAATCCTTTATTGTTACAGTAACTTTCTCAAAACTAGCTTGTATGCTTTCCATTCACGGGCCTGTAGAAAGAGGATTGCCTGAAACATGCAAAGGAAACTTTGTAAACCTTCTCTTTCATGTGTAAGTGCCTGGAAAAAAAATCCAGGGATGAGACTTTAGGAGCTAATTATGTTCTTTTCCCAGTCTTTAAGTGAAGTTCAGTAACATTTTTAGGTATGGTTTGGCCATGCAAAATACTAACCAGGGAATAATACCATGGTATCATGCTGATTATAGGTCATGACTGCTAAGGATGTTGCTTGAGAGCTTCACTCACTTTCCTCAACTTCCTATAACTTTCCAGGAGAACTTTCCTTCTCCTGCTGCCTCTTTTACATATGTACTGGAGGTGGTGATTAGAGCTGAAACTGTTCTTATATAGATGACAATTTTGCAAAATGGGTTTCTTCTTTCCTGCAGTGACTTGTGACCTAAGAGTATTTCCATTTTGGATAGCTAGATACCATCCCTCTTCCTTAGCTTCTGTCCTTCCTTGTTGACAATTATTTTTCTATGTTCTCCTGAAAATACTGGGCAGACCTGAAATAGCCTCAGTTGTAAGCACATGCCAGTGCTTCTTGGAAAGATTAGACAGCACTGTCCTGAAATTCTGGCAGAGCTTGCTCACCTTTCCACACTAGTAGGATGGTTTTTTCTCTCTAAATTTCATTCCCCATTTTGTCTTTTAACCTTCATTCTCCGTTACATTTCACCTTACACATAATCTCAAAAAAAAATGCTTTTCTTCTTCTGGGGGGGGGGGGGGTAGTTAGTCTCTTGCTTCTACTTGTGTTTATTTATAGGATTCCGGTTTAATACACGCTTTTGGTATTTCGCAATCAAACAGAAGGACATTACATTAATTAAGTATGCCAAAGGACAATGCAATCACATTTTTATTATTAATGCATTTTAATACATGATTTGGTTAAAATGTTCTCCATTTGAAGGGCTGCTGCATTATTAATAAGTGATCACATAAATTTACCCTGATGCTTCATTTTGCCAATACGGTGGCTACAAATTATTAAATAGCAATAAAAATCAAGTTTATTAAAGAAAAGCTGTTACACAGCACTTAACTGAATCCAGGAAAAAAACCTGCCTTGATTTGGGCCATTAAGATATTTGGAAAGCAGACTTGCTGTAACTTTGTAAGCCTAGTAACATTCTAAAATGCATGTTCATTTTGTGTTAAAAACAAGAAAATATAATGTGCCTAACCATATTTGACAGCTATTATCATTTAATTGTATTGAATTTTAAAATATATGTTAAGCCTCAGGGTAAAATACTGCATAGAAGAAGGATTAATCTTAATAAAATAACAGAAAATACCTAGGGACTAGTGGGCAGCCAAACTTTTAAAATGTTTTCCCCTATAAAATTGCATTTATTTGCATTATAGGATTAAAATTAATTACATTTTTTTCCATTAGTCTTACAGCTCAAGGGACATTGTATCGATTTATATGATCAAGTTCCTCTATGCAGCAAGACTCTTCCAGTGATTGGATTGAAGTTCTTAATAGAAGATATATGCATATGACAGTAACATACATTTGGTCTTCGACAGATTTTGTGGACCTGTCACTATCAGTAGCTGCTTCCAGAACTCAGTAGAAGCAAAAGCCATTTTACTTGGTAAGATGACATTATCCACTAGCTGATCAGATATTTGCTGAGTTATAGGAATCCACACCTTTCCTGTATTTGTGGGTCAGTTTTGCTACTGCCCTGTGTTAGTAGTGCCCCCACCTACACAGGAGCACCTCCATGTGCTGCTTAGTGGCAAGTAGGACATGATCAGGAAAAGGATAATTTTCTAACATTCTGCTTCAGGGCTCGAGATATTTTTGTGTTTCAATCTATAATTGTGCCATACAAAGATTTTCTCTACACTACAAAGTTCAGCCGGTACAGCTATGTTGCACAAAAATGTTTGTGTGTGTACATGTGTCAGAGAAGAAAGTCTCCCCTCCTACATACTTCACCCAAAATAGACCCAGCTATACCAGCTAAACTTGGCTTAGTTTATAGCTTTCAGGAAAGTGGTTTAGCTTTGATGGGCTGACACTACCTGGTGTTTCTCTATTTCAGGCTTTGCCAATGCAGTTATGGCAATGGAGCATCTATGAAATAAATATTCCTTCAATTCCAACATGGGAAGGGAAGGAGAATAAATTTAAAGAGTCTGTAATTTGACCTTGAACAAATTGATTACATACAACTTCCTGATTCCTGCAAGAAGTCCATTCCACAGGTTTTTCTTTCATGCAAAAATCATTGATTGATTGATTCATTCCTATGCACAGGGTTATTTCGTGTTTATGATGAATATATTTTTTTATATTCTGAAGGTTTTGAAATGGAAGGTGAGAAGCATATTGAAAGTGTATACTATGTATATTGCTGCTTTTTATACCCTAGAGATTCTACCTGTACCTTAAACAAACACTGAAGAACATGAAACACTAGATGACAATTTTTCTAAATTTGTAAACATTTCTATATGAGGAAATGAAAAACTAACATGTGAACCATAATTTATAATAAAATAAGATCTTAAACAGCAATCAAAGCTATCTATTTGCTATAGATGAGAAGAGAAGGAAAAGTGCAAAGTGGAAATGTGGGAGCTAGTTAACAAGTAAAAATCAGAATACTTGTTGGTATTTTTTGTTGGTACTTTCCTGTTCTGAAGGTGTGGAAGGGGGAGTGAGAGTCTGATATGCCCAAAGCAAGATTAAGACACAAAGGAGGTCAAATGTTGATATTCAAAGGTTAATTCATTTTATTTTTTACAAAAAGAGTAAAGAGGGAAATGATAGAAAAGAAGCAGAGATTTTCTTAAGAAAGCAAATGATTGCCACCACCATGGATCCAGTGGCACCCTGTTGATCACCTTCTTTGATGGAGAAAGCTCTGCCCATGCTTGTCTAGTGCCTGGTCTATACAGTCGTGTTGATGAGTTTTATAACTTTGCAGCAGTCTTGCCTAAGTCGGGTAGTCAGGGCAATGGCACATCCACCTCACAGGCTTTGGCACTCATGTGATAATCAAGTGAGTCCCAGCTGGATGGACACCTTGTTAGGGGGTTGTTAGGCACCAGATCCCCCTCGAAGTGTCACAATTGCCAATTGTCTTTCAATTGTGTATCTTGACTGATAAGAGGCAAACATTCTGGTTTTGCTGTTTATCTTCCAACTGCAAGGCCAGCCAGAGAACAGAGGCAGAGCAAATATTAACCAGGCAATGGTGAGACAAAGTCCTTGTCTCAGTCCTTTACAGGCATTATCAGTTGCTATTCCTTCTTCATAGTCAAAAAGAAATGTAGTCTTAACAATTTCTGCTTCTATTGCAGGGCCTATGCCAGCAGGAGTTTTTTCAAATAAAACTTATTCTTATCTAACTCATCATGCTGTCATAATCTAACTCAGCATGCCCTTAATGGCTATTGAAATACTAGAATAACTACAACCTAGAATAGCCATCATTCAACCTCAAAAGCAATGTTCATGCATGAGAGCACTGTATGTGCTTCAGAGCTTGCTGATCCCATTAAAGAAGCAATAAATCCTATAAGGTATATATAACATTACTACAGCCAAGTTTGTGCATGTGCCAAAATTTGAGTGCAGTCCTCAGGAGGTCATATTTTTTCAGTACCAGAAATCTATAGAATCTAGAGAAGCACCAAACATTTAAGTGTTAATCCTAACTACACCTGTGCCAAATATTTGAGGTTCAGCCATCAGTGATCTGCAAGTCAAATATATTCCCAGTTATCTGCAAATGATTCAGTTTGTAGTAATAATTCAGATACCCTTTCTGGATTACTGTGCATTTTTTCAGTCTGGAAGCAATGCAGTCACATTTGTATGGCTATCTGAAGTGTAGACTAGTGAAATTAGCTCATTGCTAGCTCAAGGATTCCATTTTCAGGAGCACTGTGACAGAGTCTTCTCCCTCCATTAGTCCTACTTTTAGAGTCCAGTGTAAATTGCATTTTTATTATCTATGAATTTGTTTTGTTTGGGTTATCTCAGTCTTTAGTGACCCTAGAGAATAGAAAGCTGAGAAGTTGATTTATTCTTTGGGGTTTATTCAATCAGAGGGACTCTGAACACACAATTAGTGACAGGCTTTAGAAAGAAAGTGAGCAAGATACTATGCAAAGGGATTTGTCTCTTTTCCAATTACATTTTAATAGAACCGTTACATTGTAAGACAATCAATTGGGTTTGTGTTCAAAGAACATCTTAGAGAACAGTTCAAAATTAATATCATTGCTATTAACTAATTCCAGTAACTGAAGTAATAGAGCTTTACTGCTACCTCAATACTTCTCTATTCTAATTTATTTTTTTTCAGTGTTCTCAACTTGCCCACCCAGGCTATGATTACTTGGAATGCAACACACTAACAATTTACCCTATCATAAGCTCATTATTAACTCAGAAATTCAAAGTTTTAAATGGAATCTAGCTTTTGTCAGTGAATTTTAGAAACCTGAATTTCTGTAAAATCATGCAGGAAATATATCACATGAGACAGTAGTGTCAGTTTTCTTCACAAAGCAGCAGCCGAGCATTTTGAGTGTGTTATAATATGTAGAAGTAACCTGAGTATCTAAACTGTTACTAGTTAACATGGATAATGTACAAACTGAAGAACCATCAGTACTAGTGAAGTGGTAGTTCAAGAGAAATTTTAAACTTTTATTAGCATTTAACAAACCAGAACCTTCCTATTGTGTTGGGGATTGGATTGCAGACAAAGGGCATGGGTCTAGTGATCCCTTGTATCAGGAAGGGATGTTTCAGTTAGC